>ML991798.1:96599-345947 GCA_010094025.1 Viridothelium virens
CCGCTTGATGTATTTGTGACTGCTGTGTGGCTACGGGGGGGGGGGGGGGGGGGTTCCTCAACTGGTAATCAATACAATGTTACTTCGACTTTACTGTTGTGACCTTATTGGCCCAGTTTAACGCCGCCTTAACATAGGCCAACACGGTCATAACAGTAAAGTCGAAATAACATTGTCTTGATTACCAGTTGAGGAACCCCCCAAGCGCGGTTAGGTACGTGCAAGCCATCTAGAGCCCATCGTGGAGGATGATGGACTCCGTCGCAAGCTCGGGGGTATCGTGGGACCTACGATGGGGGGCCTACGATGGGGGGCCCACGATGGGGGGCCCCCCCAAACGCAAGATATCATAAAGATAAATGGGTGTAAACCTTCCATATTCGTATATATACAAGTAAAGCCGCTAAGAGCAAACGCCAGTCATTCGCTCCAATGCTCAGTATCAATATGTAGGAAATGGATCAAGACGCAGACTGGTCCTGCGCGCTGTCCGGGTATACTCATTACATTACCATCAATCCACACGGGTCTCTCGTCTATTCACGCGGCATAGCCTGTGTGCGAATGAGGGTCAATGATGCCGGGACAAAGTCCAACAAGAGCGGCATGAACGTGAGGCTTGTCGTTCGTTTCGTAGGTAATTTGTACTTCCATTGTCCGTGTAATCCCGAAAGGATTTTGGATTTCCCTTGAGGGCTGGATGTCTTCAGTACTCGCGGACGAGTGAACCTCGCTAATTTGGCTCCTGAACCTGTCTTTCTTGGAGAGCATCGAGTCCATGGTAATATTTTCCCAGCCCTTACGGGGTAATGAAGTCATGCTCGACAACATGGTTCCCGAATCATCACGTGGCCGTCGGCCGAAAGGAAAGACGTCTCGGCGGAAGAGAGGTCGCAAAAGGGGTATTGTTGCGGTGATCATGACAACGTTGAGTTCGATTGAGATCCAAATAACATAGATGACAAGGTCATGAGTATAGTCGAGAATTTCGCTGAGCGCTCGCGCTTCATATGTCTTGACGATGGAGGCAATCATGGCCCTGAGTAAGTCAGTGATAGGCTTTGTAAAAAAGGAAGTGAATACGGACACGACACTCAGACAAAGCAAGCAGGCTAATGCCAGCTTAGCCTTCAATTTTAATTTGGTATGCCAGATAATAAGCGCAGGCAGAACTGTGAGGAAAACATCGGTAAATGTATTGAACGCTTCACGAGCGGTTAGTCAACAGTCATTCGAACTGGGGGGCACCTCGACCTACAGCCTTGGAAGTAGCCGTAATCGGACTGAATGATTGGATTTTTGCATTTCGAATTGAAATCAATCTGCTTCGCTTGATTCCAGAGAATATCGAGTTCGTTCCCGCATTGCGTATAGAGGACGATAATGGCAACAAGGTTGATTGCAGTTTGCAGAAACATGAAAATGTAGAGCCACCATTTCTTGATGAGGGGATCCGTGCCAGCAACGAACAAGAGGAAGACCATGAATCCTAGACGACCAGCGAGAGGGGAAAGGAAGCCCCAGGCCAAAGAGTAGAATCCAACTCGGAGGGTAGCTTCCCGCTTGTGCGGATTGAGGTAATAAATATGACGGCCGAATCCGGTACTGATAGATATCGATATTGTGACAGCATGCGCATATCCAAATCCCTTTTGTGAAAAATTAACAGTAAGTAAGAGTCCTTTCGGTGTTTGTCAATGGATGCTCACCAATGCGAGGATCATGAGAAAATCATCCCAGTATATCCGGCGAGTTGTTTTGCATTTCACCACCAGTCGAGCACCGACAATGAGAGTAGATATACTTAACAGTATCCATATAATTCTCAATGACAGAGGCCCGAGGTTATCATCTGGCGCCATCCCAGCAGGCAACTGACCCGTGGCAAGCGGAATGTTCGACATCTTGCGAACGAGGAGAAGGGTGCGCCTTTAAAGACCAAAAAAGGTACGGTACAATTCTCAATTCATTGGAGGGCACACTGCAGAGCCTATTTTCGAGATGATGGGGAAACGAAAACTTGTGCATGCTAAGGGCCCACTGGTACGGAGTATATTTGACCTTTGCCGGACCGGTGCCAGTCGCTGTGCTTAGAGGCCATCGACCCCCTATGTGCCATGATCCGCAGAATTGAGGATCCTAGAATCCTTGTGATGTGCAGGGGCGTGAACCTAGTACCTGCAGCAGTGTCAGCGTGCACAGTGCCGTCGCACATGGCCGTTGAGTGGATAGTTTGCTAGGGGCATCGATAGTTGAATGGCGCGCTGACGGCGTCGAACGCATTGGATGCGCATCCCGCACATGGTGAACAGCAGGAACAGCATGCCATGCAAGAGGTACAGGTGTTGGCATCTTGTGGGTGGTGAGTGCGCAATGCCATAACTGCTTTGTTCTACAATCAAGCGGTAACGATAATGATGATGTCGATCAATCTCCTTCAGATGATTCCGGCAGTGCAATCAGCCCCTTTCCACATTCACGTTTTGGCCGAGACCCGAACGTTGCAGGCCATACTTGAACATAGTAAGGCACAAGACGACAAGGTACAGGGTGGAGGACCGAGGCAGCGTCCACAAAATAAGCTAACCTATTGTTTCAAGCGAGGTTACAGGCTGCTATGAATGGCCAGGAAAAGTAACGGTCAGTTTTGCCTCATAGACCGTCTTCCCGTCCCGAGCCGTCATGTCGAGCCGGGCATGATGGCGGATCACTATGCTGGATGTGGCAGTTTCTGGACCGTTTCTCGCTCGCCGCAGTCTTTCGCACGGCCTCATGCAGCTAGGAAATATGTGACAGACTGGTGTGAGAGATTCCAATGCAGATGAAGAAGTCAAAATCGGTTGCCAAGCCAAGGCTAACCACATGATCAACACCTCGATAATCTCAGTCTTCACGGTACTAAAATGTAGCTCGATTCGACGATCCACGCAAGCATGTATGCAATCGGCACAAGTTGTTGGAAGATTCTGACATCAGACTAAGCCAACGAGAAAAAACACTGTCGTGAGACAGCAGCCGAAAGCCATGCGACGCATTGCAGAACAGCGGTGAGAGGACAACTTGAATGGCTCGTTAACGACATACTACCTATACTGTGGTGCTATGTAAGCACCCAACTGCGGATTTCCCAGAGATTTACGAGAGGGTGGATTAGTATTGCTCAGGTCGCCTGATGCTCGGAGAACCCCCGCATCGACGACTGGAATTCAGTAAGTGATCACGCCGTACCTGCCTGCCTAGGTACCTATCCTACCGACCTTGGGGTGTTGAATAGACCCAATCACACATTGGCGGAGGCGGGCGAGTCCATTCGACGGGTACCCAAGGGGGTAAGGTTGGGTATTCCGTACCTCTCATGACGCTCTAGGTAGGTACTCCGTCTTACCAGGAACCATTACCTTTAGGTACCTAGGCAGCCCTACCGCTTCAGTTCCGCAACACGTGACATCAATTTTCTTCCCGCTCAGTTTCACATACAAACTCTGAATGCTTTGAAACCTTGTCTCTACCGGTTTGGATGGCATGTTACGAACACTTGCACGCATCATGACCTCGCTGGCCCCTCACGTTCCCATTCCCAAACATGGCGTCGATTACCGTGGCAAAGTCGTCCTGGCACCGATGGTTCGCTCCGGCGAACTCCCCTCCCGCCTGCTTGCTCTCAAGTATGGCGCAGACCTTGTATGGGGTGCGCTTCAATCCCTTTCCCCCACATCTCGTCTTCTAAGTTGCTCTGACACACACTCCTTCTGATCAGGCCCTGAAACCGTCGATCGCTCCCTCATCGGCTGTACCCGCCATGCAAACCCACATCTCCAAACCGTTGACTTCACCCGCCCCACTGCCAACGGCGTCTCGCAGTCGCACATCGACCAGCTACCCCCAGAGCAGCGCCATCAATCGCTGATCTATCGCATCCATCCCGCCCGCGAGTCCGCGCGGCTGGTCTTCCAGCTCGGTACCTCCCGGCCTGACACCGCCGTCGCCGCTGCCAAGCTCGTCGCCCGTGATGTTGCCGGCATCGACGTCAACTCCGGCTGTCCTAAACCCTTCTCTATGAAGGGCGGCATGGGCGCGGCCCTGCTTAAAGATCCGGACCGTTTATGTGCGATTCTGCGGGCGCTGGTGACAGAGGTCGGGCAGGTATACGAGATCGGAATATCAGTAAAAATACGGATTCTAGAGACGGCGGAAGAGACGAGGGCACTGGTAGAGAGGCTGGTAAAGACAGGGATCACAGGCTTGACGGTGCACTGTCGAACAACCCCGATGCGGCCCAGGGAAAGGGCGATAAGGCAGCAATTGAGGATGATCGCGGGCGTGTGCAGGGAGGCAGGTATCGCTTGTGTGATGAATGGAGATGTGGAAAGCAGGGAACATGCACAGGCGCTGATGGAGGAGTTTGGAGTTGATGGGGCGATGATCGCGACTGCAGCAGAGAAGAATCCGAGTTGTTTCCGGACAAAAGAGGAGGGCAAGTTGTTGGATTGGCGGGAGGTAGTAGGGGAGTATGTGAAGACGGCTTTGGAGGTGCACAACAAATGGGGTAACACGAAATACCTCCTTGGGCAGATGATTCCGGGAAAACAGAGCGCTTACAGGCCCGTCACTCAGAGTAAAAGCTATGAAGACGTTGTCAAGGCGCTCGAACTAGAGACTTTGATCGACATGGCAAGAGATGTGGACCAAGCCTTGCAGATACGGCCAAGGGAATCCAAGGCAGAGAGCAAGAAAAGACCAAATGAGGTCCCAAATCTCATGGGCGACGTGAAACGGAGCAAAGAGAATACGTCCGATACCAGTGAAGCTACTGACAGTTCAGAAGGAAAATTGCAAGTTTTTTCGACAACCATAACACCTTCACGGAGCTCAGTACCCGCCCTGACTATTTAGGACGTTGACTTCACATGTATGATAAACTTGGCATTACTGGAGATACCCTGCATTTAGTCGGCGCATCGAGTGATAGCATCTATGAATGGTTCGGACCTTGAGAGCTTCCTTCCCTTGAGAACAGTCGACTTATGCAAACACACCCATAGATATAGTACATTTATCTCAGATAAGCTGAGAACGACTTCTTAAGGTGCTAGAATACAAGTCACCTTCGACATGTAACGGCTCGTTCGCAATTGGAATAACTGATGCCTAAAGGAGCGGTTACTGCGTAAGCGCGGTGACGGCAACACCTGTACTGTACTCCGTTTGAATACTGTGCGTACATCGGAGCTGGTAGCTCTTCTGATGTCATCTCAATCTCTCTTGAATCACCGTAAAGTACGGAGTATCCTGTAGTAGATCCATATCCTTCTAGATCTTGCACGAATCTTAGGTTTTGAACGGATGGACACTACCTCGATCTGATACTGAAAGAGACCACACGGGCCACTTTAAACCCGTCCCGACTTCGGATCGTTCACTTAGAAGTCAAAGGTGGGGGATTTGTCAGTGTCAGATGGGAAAGTGTAATTCCCGTTTGGCGGGAAAAGGATCTACAGAGCACCAGAGGACAAAAGTCGATCCTGCACGGAGGATAAAGTCAGTGGCTGCTTGCTTCGAGGCGTCGCAGTCCAATAGCGGAGGCGCATCGAGCCGTGCCAGCCACATTACTCTCCGCCAACGGTTGATTGGATACTCGTTTACAAACAGCCCCGCCCGTGCCACTCCTGCCACAATGTGTGGTTCGTCGGCGTGGTGCGGAGTTTCCTGCGGAGGAGTACTGAGTCTGGGAGCACTAGCCCTCGAGTGATAATTGCCTCGTTGTCCTCATCTTGTTGGAGGATGCTCATGGTCCTCATGATGTGCAATCAGTATCAATCCAACTCCTGTGGCGGTCTTGCAGGGAGAGCTATCCCCACCAGGACAAAGCGAAATGATCCCCGGA
Organism: Viridothelium virens; assembly: GCA_010094025.1. Lineage (NCBI taxonomy): Eukaryota > Fungi > Ascomycota > Dothideomycetes > Trypetheliales > Trypetheliaceae > Viridothelium > Viridothelium virens. The sequence goes on from ML991798.1 coordinate 102,484, forward strand.
TCACAGACAGGGGTGCAGCGGCAAGCTGGGTACCTCAGCATCGAGCTCGATGGAGCTCGTCTAGATCTCTCCTTCATATGTATCTGAACCCAAAGGGAAGATGCTGGAGGATGGAAGGTAGGCTACATTTCTGTCGGTCATCGCGTGTTTCAGTCATCGATCGCAGCGACAGCCGATGGTGGATGATTGATCGAACACGATAGAGGACTACAGTATGAGGAAATTGCCTTCGAAGCAAACTTTGGAAATTCTTGGCGGATGGGTACAGAGGAGAAGTGCTGAACGTGGGGAAGAGCTTGGATCGTCGCTGCACTATGCCTAACGAGAAGCCATCGACGATCGAGAGGCCAGCCGCGTCTCCAGCCACACAGCAGCCGGGGCCAATTGGAGCACGGAGCGTACCGTGCGACAGAGCTTTGCTGCTCTAGGCCCCCCTATCCCCTGCAAAACGACTGAGAATGTGACGCAATGTCGTCCAAAGTCGCCCAGAGTCGCGGTGGTCGCGTACCGTCTCTACTGGACCGGAAACGGGAGCAGCGACCGATCCCAATCACCCCTCCCTCGAGCCGGCAAAGCCCCCGAGGTACTGACCCAGAACGGACAGGTGAGGCTGGAGAACCGTAATAGCGCCCATAAAACTTGGAATACATGCGTGGCAGCTTTGACTGAGGCGCGAGCTAGGTAAGCACGTACCCAACCCGAAGCCAGGAAGCTCTACGTCATGTTATGAAACCAAAGTGAATCCCATCTCTCCCTGTGCAGCCCCCGTTATTAGCTTTCCGCGCCCTCCCTCTGCGGAAAAATTTCTCCTCTTTCCCCTTTCCCATCTTACTGTCCCAGCCACTCGTCTTCAATGACGATTCTTACATGACAAGGGATTCGTCTTCCTACACCTACTACTCTTTCCCCCCTACACCCAATAGATCCTCCCCAACGCACCCACCTTCAGCTGTAAGAACTCCTGTAACTGAGCGCATTTCCGCAAGCATGGCTCCCTCGCCAGCTGCTGGAAGGACTGGGGGCACTCCTAAGACGCCCACCAAGCTTGGCACCAAGAAGCCAGCCTCGTCTGGCACCCCTTCAAAACTTGGTCAACAAGCCACGCAGGGCTCGCCCTCGCCTGCATCAGGCAGGAAGCCAGCCAAGCTTGGGGCCAAAAAACAACAAGACACTGATGCGCCTCAATTGCCACCTCGGTCTGAGACAGGTGATGTCACTAGTCAAGCTGAGGGGGCAGCGGAGCAGGCACAAGAGACTGCAGAAGATACGAAGGAACAGGCTGGCGAGGACGCAAGCAAGGTTGAGATGAAGGATTCGAGCGAAGCGCCCGGGGACGACGAGGAGGAGGAAGAAGAAGGAGAAGAAGGAGAAGATGTGACCGGCAAGGTTGAAGGAACAGGCGACCAGACCCAGCAAGGCTTATCAGAAGCAGAGCCCAAACCATTGGAGGAAGCCGAGGATACTGTGGGTGGGGCTCAAGAGGAAGGAGAAGATATTGCGGACGACACGACCGAAAAGGCCGGTGAAACTGCTGACGACACCGAAGACACGACAGGCGAATCTGCCAATGACGCACAGGATACAGCTGGGGGGATTACGGGACAAGCTAGAGGCCTTGCTGATAAGGCCGGAGGTTTGGCAAGTCGAGCTTCTCAGGATCCAACTGGTGCTGTCAGCGACGCTGCAGATCAAGCTCAAGATACCGCCAGCGGCGTGGTTAGTCAAACTGGTGAAGCTGCCGAGGGTGCTGAAGATACAGCAGAAGATGCAGCTGATCAAGCTGGCGAGGCAGTCAACGGCGTCAAGGATACGGCGGAGGATGCGACTGGTCAACAACTCCCTGGCGCTCCCGATCTTTCCATTCTAAAGGGCCTTGAAGTCAATGACGATGGCGATGTCAAAGATGATGCGGGCAACACCATCGGGAAGCTTGTGGAAGGTGACGCTGAGGACCTCTCAGGTTACGCAATCGGGGATGAGGGCGAAATCCTAGACGAAGACGGTGACCTTGTCGGGCGTGTGGAACTCACACCTGAGAAAGCACAGGAGCTAACGGATCAGGCCAAAGGCGCAGCCAACGGCGAGTTGCCAGATGGGTTGGCCAATAAACTCCCCGGTCTTGACATTCTGAAAGGGCTATCACCAGGTCTCGATGGCAACATCTATAACGACGAAGGAGATGTCATTGGTCAACTGACAGAAGGCAATCCATCTGACCTGCAGGACAAGCAGTTCAATGAGAACGGGGAGATCGTTGATGAAGCCGGAAATGTTCTCGGTCAAGCCAAACTACATCCGGAATTCCTGGAGGATGCCAAGCAGAAACTACAAGACGCTGGAGAAGGCGTTCAGGACCAACTGCCAGATGATCTCCAAGGTCAACTCCCTGGCGTCGATATACTCAATGGCCTGAAGTGTGGTGCAGATGGCAACATCCTGAACGATGATGGCGAAGTCGTCGGTCAGCTAACTGAAGGCGATGCGGAAGACTTGGCCGGTATGACCTTCAATGAGGATGGTGAAATCTTGGATGACGACGGAGATGTAGTTGGACGGGCTCAAGTACATCCAGATTACCTCTCAACATTGAAGGAGCAGCTCCAGCAGCAAACCAATGGCGTTCAAGATGCCATTCCCGAGGAACTTCAAGGGCTCACCAACCTTAGTATTCTCAACGGACTTTCATGTAACGCTGATGGGAACATCTACAACGCAGACGGTGAACTGGTTGGTCAGCTTACTGAAGGCAATCCCGAAGAGTTGCAAGGTTACACCTTCAACGAGAATGGTGAAATTCTGGACGATGACGGCGATGTCGTTGGCCGTGCACAACTTCATCCAGACTACCTCGAAGGTGCCAAAGAAAAGCTCAAGGAGGCTGGTGTCCCCGACGAACAAATCGAGGAACAACTCGCAGAGGCGACGGGCGGCGCTCCAGAGGTAGATGGCCTCGTCGACGGCGTCCCAGAGCTTGATCCGGAACTCCCTGGCCTCGATGCTCTCGAGGGTCGTGAACTGAACGAGGAAGGCCAGATTGTTGACGACGAAGGCAATGTCTTGGCTAACCTTGCTGAAGGCGACATTGAAAAAGTCAAGGGTCTGCAGCTCAACGATCAAGGTGAAGTCGTCGATGAAGAAGGCAATGTCATTGGACGTGTCAACCTCGCTGAGGGCGCTCAAGACAAGCTTGCCGAGGCCGCCAAATACTTACCCTTCGAACCTATCAAGATCCTCGAGGGACGTAAAGTCAACAAGAAAGGCAAAATTTTGGACGATGAAGGTGAAGAAATTGGGCATTTGGTTGAGGGCGATCCTGCGCAATGCGCTGGCAAGGTGGTTGACGAAAATGGCAATGTCTTGGATAAGCAAGGAAATGTCATCGGAAAGATGGAGCTTACTCCTGGAGACGCTGCCAACGATGCTGCAGAGGCACTGAAGAATCAGCTAATCGAAGCCGGCGAGCTCTCCCCGGAAAAAGCCGCTGGTGGGGCACTGGGTCAGATCCCAGTCCAGATCTTAGAAGGTCTCAAAGTCAACAAAAAGGGCCAGGTGCTCAATGCCGATGGAGACCCAATCGGTGAATTGGAGGATGGCGATCCTACGGCTTGTGCCGGCAAAGTCATCGATGCCGAAGGCAACGTCCTCGACAAAGAGGGTAACGTCATCGGCAAGGTCAAGGTTATTGACGGTGAAGCTGCACAAGAGGCGGCCAATGAGCTCCGCGAGCGCCTTGGGGACGCATTGCCGGAGGAGGCACAAGAAGGCGTCGAGGAAGCAGCACAATATCTACCCGGCCTTGATATTCTGGATGGTCTTAAAGTCAATAAGAAAGGCCAAATTCTCGATGAAGATGGAGAACCCATCGGTGAGCTTATTGATGGAGAGCTGTCAGATTGCGCCGGTAAGAAATGCAACGACCAAGGCGAAGTTCTCGACAATGATGGAAACGTCATTGGCAGAGTCCGTACGCTGCCCAAACAAGCCGAAGAGGAGGTCGAAGAAGAGGGCGGTGAAGAGGGCGGTGAGGAGGACGGCGAGGAGGTCGGCGACGACCTTCCGCCTCTTTCGATCCTTGAAGGCCTCACATGCAACAAGCAAGGTAAGCTTCTTGACGATGATGGTGTCGTCCGTGGTGAGCTCGTTGAGGGTGATCCAAAGAAGCTTGCGAAATTGGGCGTTCAGTGCGACGAGGAAGGTCAGTTCTGGGATGCGAAGGGTCATGTCATTGGTCGTGCCAAGACTGTGCCTACCGAGGATGAAGGAGAAGAGGCACCGTTCGCCGGTCTCGAGGGCCTACAGGTCAAGGAGGGTGGAGTGGTCGCTGATGGTGACGGCAATATTGTTGGCCAAGTCGTCGAAGGCGATCCGAATAAACTTATCGGACGCGTCGTCGATGAAGACGGAGACATCCTCGACAAGAAGGGAACAGTCATCGGTCACGCAGAGCGTCTTGAACAACCTGAATACGAGGCTCCAGATCTCTCTATTCTGGAGGGAAGAACGGTTAACAAGAGCGGCTACGTGGTTGGCGATGACGGGGTTCCTATTGGCCGCTTAGTCGAAGGGGATGTGAAGACTTGCGCTGGTAAGGAACTAGATGCCGAGGGACAGATTTGGAACGACAAGGGTAGGGTTATCGGTCGATGCGAGATTATTCCGGAAGATGAGAGAGAGAAGCCTGAAGGTCCATTCGCTGGTCTTGTTGGCCTTAAGGTTGGGCAAAACGGCCAGGTTATCGACGAAGATGAGAACGTCGTTGGCGAGGTCGTTGAAGGCAACGCGAAGAGACTCGTTGGAATGTCCGTTGATGAAGACGGAGATATCACCGACAAATACGGTAATATCAAGGGCCACGCTGAACCTCTACCCGAAGAGCCGGAGGTGGATCTATCTATCCTGAACGGCTTAACACTGAACAAACAAGGATTCCTCGTCAATCAGGATGGTCTTCCAGTGGGCAAACTGGTGGAAGGTGACCCCAAGGAGCTTGCGGGACGCAAAGCCGACGAACAAGGCCTCATTTACAATGATGTTGGCAAGCCGGTAGGACGCTGTGAAGTCATTCCTGAAGATCAGCGCGTTATGAAACAAGAGGGACCATTTGCTGGTCTCGAAGGCCTCCATGTCAACAAAGAGGGCATGGTTGAAGACGAGAACGGCAATATTGTTGGTGAGGTCGTTGAGGGCAACGTTAAACGCTTGGTTGGCCTAACTGTTGATGAGGATGGTGACATTTCTGACAAGTATGGCAACACCAAGGGCCATGCTGAGCCGTGGGAGCCTCCTGAGGAAGAACCAGAAGATCTCTCTGCCTTGGCTGGCTGCACGGTTAATAAGGCTGGTAACGTCGTAGACTCCAACGGCACGATTATTGGTCGTGTTGCTGAAGGAGAGGTTCAGAATATGATCGGTGCCAAGGTTGACGGTCAAGGTCAGATCTGGGACAATGCTGGTCAAGTTATTGGTCGTGCCGAGCTTGTCCATGGCATGGACTCGAAGCCCGAAGGTCCTTTCGAAGGTTTTGAGGACATCACTGTTGCCAAAGACGGCACAATCGTTACGCCGGATGGTTCGATTGTAGGACGTCTTGTCGAGGGCGATCCAGAACGCCTACTCGGTCACAGGGTCGACGCCGATGGTGAAATTTCCGATAAAAATGGGAACAAGATCGGGCAGGCAGAGAGGTGGTCGCCAGAAGAGAAGGAAAGGAGAATCTCTCCGATGTCCGGCCGCCGGGTGAATAAGGAGGGCGAAGTCCGCGACGAGGATGGGAATGTCATCGGCAGACTCACTGCTGGAGATCTCCAACACTGTATTGGTGAGGAGATTGACGACAATGGTAACGTCGTTGATCAGGATGGCAACAAGATCGGTGAATGTACTCTTCTTGAGAACATCGTCGAGGAAGAGGAGGAAGAAGAAGAAACAGAAGAACAGAGGAAGCAAAGGGAGGAGAATGAAATTGCAAATAAGATGGCCAACATTTGCCAGCAGACGCTCGAAAGAGTACAGCCCGTGTGCCACCAAATCACGGAGGTATGTTAATTCCCCTTATTCCACTCCGCTGTCTCTCACGAGTCACTAACACGTTCTCTCCAGTACATCGATGCTGCAGACAAAACTCCTCGCGAGGAGCTCGATGAAGAGCAACTCGTCGACAATGTCAAGCCGCTCATCGAAGAAGGCGGTCGCATCTTACAAGAATGCAATGGCGCTCTACGCGGCCTTGACCCGGACGGTCATATCGCTGCCGAAGCGAAGGGTCGTGCTGGTACCCGAGAAGCGTCACCCGAGCAATATCGGCTTGCGGATCTCCTGAAGGAGCTCACGGGTACAGTTGTTACGACTATCGACAATGCCAAGAAGAAGATTGCGGATATGCCGCATGCAAAGAAGAAGCTGAATCCGTTGTGGGCATTACTGACCGAACCACTGTTCCAAATCCTGGCTGCTGTTGGTTTGCTGTTGAGTGGAGTATTGGGATTGGTGGGTAAGCTCCTGAATGGTTTAGGGTTAGGCGGTCTAGTAAACGGACTGCTGGGAGGCTTGGGTATCGATAAGCTACTGGGTGGTTTGGGCTTGGGTAGCGTAGGTGAAGCATTAGGCTTGGGTGGTGGTAAGAAGAAGGAGAAGAAGAGCGGAGGTGGCGGCTCGGGGCTACCTCTTGTAGGTGGCATGTTTGGTGGAAAGAAATAAAGACGCGAAAAGAGAACGATGGACAATTCTCTTGTCTGATTTTTTGGGTTTCGCCCCCCCCCTTTTCTTGAGTTGCTTGGAACAAAAAGGGAGAGCTTTTCGTGGTTAGCTAGCGCGATGCCTGGAGTTTCATTCTAATTGCGTGTTATCCATTATGTATTCCCTTGGTTGGTTATCTGCAGGCCTGTCTCTAATGTCTTATATCTTGTACAGTAGAAGCTCAATGTTATGACTCTCCGATCTCACTGCATCCACTGATAAGCGTACAAGGCAACTTCGATGACTTCGGTAAGTACAGAACTCTGTTCTTCCATCCTCTATGAAAATCTTCTCATGTCTTCTTGCCTATGCAGGGCAGTCTCGGCCAGCATCATCATGCAAATTGCTTTCGTAGAACAGTTGCCATCTCAATACATTCTCGAGATGTGGAATTCTGAATAATCATCCTGCGGGAGCTTGAAAAAAAAAAAACATTTGCGGTCAACACGCAGGGGGATTAAGAGCCAGATGCCACAGAAGCTTGCCTTATGCACGACAGCGTTGTCTTCAAGTACAAGTACCTCACAACAGGATCCAGGATCTTCCAGACCAAGCGATCGAATAAGGTGATCCCCTTTCTGGTTTCACCTTCGCACTGACAAGGGGACTCTGACCGATATCTGATAGCGGACAGCGACACGCCATCTATCCACTCACCGTTCACATGCGCACCGCGACGGCATGGGACGGCGAAATGCTCAGCAGTCTTCAACGGGCTAGGGAGAAAGGGATGGGATCCGTGCTATGACGTTGGGGGATGGAAATGAGGATGAAAGGATGGAGTTGGATTGCTTGCAGAGCGAGATAGTGAAGACAAAGATGGGTCTTGGCTTTATTGGATTCTCGGATCTTTCCTGGGAAGTCGGTGTCGTAGCAGTCGCTTGCTAAGGGATTCGTTGTCCTTCTTTGGGAGGGAAGATGAAAGGTGCTTCGAGATGCGAACGATACTTCGGTTGGAACTTGGCAGGACAGGGGGACTTCCGCAGTATTTATACCCAAGTGTCTTGCCAGTCGTTCCACGAGGCATACGTCATTGAGCTCCTTTTCCAAGAACTGTTGATAGCCGCCGAGCCGGCACTGCTGTGAGGCAAGATAAATTGAAAAGATGGTACCAACACGATTAGAATAGTGTCAAGCATGATGGATTAAGGCCGCGTCTCGCGATCATGGATTAGCCTAGTCTATACAGCATTACAAAAGCTCCCATCAATTCATAGCCCTCGGGATCGCCGCCATCGCTTTTGATCAGAGGAGACCAGACGTTGGTCTCAACTCTAAGGCCCTTCCTTTCGTCGATATGAAGACGAATGCTCGGCATTCATTCTTTCAACCCCTCCTTCTCCATATCCTCAATGAATCTCTCCCACGTGTCAATCGTATCCCGATAAAATTCAATATTCGCCTCGGCTAGCTTTCCCAAGGTATCCCGAAACTCTACGCTCTTAATCCGCTCGAAGTCCTGTACTTCTTTGACGACCTCCTCGTCAAACATCTCGCTTGTCTTTTTCGCGCTCTCGACCTCGTTCGTCAGTCGCTCAATCTGCAACTCTAGCTTCCGGATACGATCTCGCCGACTTTGTTCATGATCCACGCCCCTCACGTCCTCGATCTTGTTGCGCAGAAAGGAGCCGGGGCCTGTAGATGCACCGCCGTGCGAGGACGCTAATGTGTCGCGGTCCGAGACAGCTTTGTTAAGGTATTCGGTGAGGGCTTCAAAGTCGATCTGTTTCTGTTCGCGGGTCTTAAGGAGGGATTTGACGGCGGCGGTGTAGGCTTCCATATCGCGGAGGGAGGTAAGGTAATTTTGATCCGTGTGGTCTTTTAGGTCTTTGAAGCCTTGGGAGGCGGTCTGTACACTAGAAGCGAAGGAGGTAAGCGGGCCTTCAACGCCTGGTTCAAGCGCAACAAGCTTTTGAAACTGAGTGGCAAGGTCGCTGTAGTCGGTTTCGAGCTCGCCTTCCCTCCGAACAACCCTCGCTACGATCTTTTCGACCTGACCCAAGTCGTCGTCGAGCTTATCAGCCTTTTCTTTGACATCAATGAACCGTTTATCGGGTTTATGTACTTTGACGAAGGCATTGAGGAAGTTGTCGGTGAAAGTGTCAAAGACACCGCCGCTGCCGGCTTCGGATTGCGAGGCACCTCGGGATGGCCGTGACTTCATCGTCATATTCCAGTCACCACTTTCGAGGAATAGCATCAACACTACGGCACGGCGAAGGACAGGATGAAGGGTTATGCGCTTGAGGAAGCGATGGAGGGAATGTGCGCGCCGTTGAGTGAAATCTGGCCCGAATCTATCTCCTCGAACATACTGCATGTTGTGTTTCTCTGGCAATGGTGGGACCGCGGTAGCAGGATATTCCTTGCATAATGTATTGTATAGGAAAGCGAAGTCCGTGAACCGTCTACGTACGGAAAAGTCTGACTTTTGAAAGGACTTGAAGTCCGTCTGCACAATCTTAGCAGACTTCTGGGATGCACAGCCATGATTGACCTACGTGTGTAGTAACAAGATATGATACAAAGGCATCTTTGGTGCCATCACTCTCTTTTTGTGGCGAACTAACGGCAATTTCAAGGATGCCCTCAGCTCCTAAGCCAGCCAGATCGGCATCATCAGCATTCTGACCGGCCTGTGGCCAAGCAGCACTATCGAAGCTGCTATTAGCTGGCATGTGCGTCTTTTCAAAAGGCGCGATGCCTTCTAGACTTGGTGAATCACGTTGCAAGCTCTTAGAAAGGCTCAGGTGGTTGTTAACGCCGTCGATCGGCGGGACGCTTAATGGTCGATTGAAGGCTGTCTTCCTGGGATAGAGACGAGAATAACAAAGGGACGTTGCAGACGGAGTCGGGAATAAAGGTACAGTATTCGTTGTTGATAAGATTCGAGGCGATATTGAGCAAAGGTTGAAGTTGTTTGGGTAGCGAGTTGCTATGCGCGGTCACAGTAGCTTCACTGGGCTCCGCCGCAGCGTCATCAGCCGGGGATGGTTGATCCGCGCCGGCGCCGGAGTCTTGAGCGGAGGTGCGGAGCTAAGAACACCATGATAGACTGTGGATAAGCACGGAGGAGGTACCTACTTATAATTATGGAGTGGGCTCCTGTACTTCATTACGCCCGCAGATATCGACCAGGGTCTGAGATCGTAGCCAAAAACGCCTCCATCTTAACGCATTGCGCGATTGTGCGACTCTGGCATCCCGAAGAGGCTCACAAAGCTTACTACTAGAGTCCCATCATGACGGCTTGATGAGAACAATCGTCTAAAACTTCCACGAACCGGGCTTCTCTTAGTACAAGAACATGATGTTCAGTGTCCATATTAAACTGAAGCACTTTCTTATCAAAATAAGGCTACAAGTGCATTGTGAGGAGGTAAATATTCCACCCTCCCATCGACACAGGAACTATCCACTGCTTTAGGACATCGCCGCGAGCGACAGTGTACCAGCGATCGCTTGGTAAGTGGTTCAGTTCTTCGCATTGCGAGTCTGACCTCCGCTTCTGGATGCCTCTGAGAATCCAGAGTAAGCCTCCTCACATATCAGTGGCTCAATGCTGATTGGCCTACGGGCTTCATCCGTTCCGCCTCCTTATTAATCGCATACCTACCACTGGGTCTAGTGAACACATCAGCCGGCGATACATTTAGTTGTCTCATGTTCATTATCCTCGAAGCATAGAGTATAGAGTCAGAAAAGAAAGCCCAAGTTTTTTTCGGCATTGCTTGCAGCCAAGTGTCTCAGGTTTGTGTGAAACCACGTAGAGCACCAGGCATTCGGCAAATCCGTCTAAGGATGACAAAAACTTATGTCTCATCATGAAAATGTGGAACCAAACAGACGAAAGAACCAAGGAGCTTTCACGTACCGGCAAATGTCTGATTAAGAGTGTATAAGTCGTGAAATCTGGTGAAATACCATCGATCGCCAGGCTTGGTCACTTCTTGATTCAAGCGTGTTAGCTAAAGGCCTCATTGCAGTTACACGCAGAACAAGCTAAGGGACACAACAGAATCAGAGAGAAGATTTTTTTCGACATTAGCCAGAGGCAAGTCCGAAAGAAGTTCGATACGTGGATTTTTCATCATGAGGCTAAGACCGTTGACCAAGACCGAATCTTACTTGTACTCACTAACCTTTGAAAAAGAGCATAGGTTCCTGATAATTTGAGCACCATGGGTATTCGAAGCGCGTCCCCGTTTGAATGCATAGCAAAAGTCTGTTCAGTATTCCAGCTGCGCTGTCTCAAGCCTGATTTGAGGCCAGACAAAGACTTTGCTTGGCTGCTCATGTGCTAGCTCCAATGCTGTGCGAGACTTATTCAATTCACCACTTTCACACTCCTCATCAATCGCGCCTTCGCTCTCGTGGTTCGAATCGTCTTCTCCATTGATATCGGCTTGTTCTGCCTCTCCGTCCTTCTCGAAATTGTAGGCGTCAACATTGTCATAGTCCAACTGGGCGCCGCCCAAATGTTGCTCATCTTTTTCTCGAGCGATGCGTCTTGGCGTCTTTGCCTCGTTTTTCTGATGCATACGGCGTTCTTCTCGCATCTTCTTCCTGTGCTTCCGTCGGCGATTCATATTCTTCCGCTGTGACACATTCATGCCCTGATACCTCGGAATACGTCGTGTAGTGTTGCCTGCATCTTTAGCTTCGGGGATGGTATTGCGAGAGTTCGCAGTGCAAGAGCCATCCGCCCCTGTGACTACGTCCGCTTCAACGGGTGGGGCATTTGGCTGTGGTTGTGGCTCGAACTCCAGCTGGTCGTTTTGCTCGAGAGAAGATTTTTCTTCAGTTCGGAAATCAAATTGATGATCATCGATTGTTTTGCGTTCCGACCTCGACACAGACTTGATTTCTGCTTGACATGGTTCTCCAGCCTGAGGTGAACCCCCGGTTGCCTCCGCTGCTCTTCGCCTCCTTCGCTCCCGGAGCAGGGTCTGGATTTCAGTGTGTCTGAATATGGCGATTTGCTCATCCGTCAAGGTGCGCTTGGTGCCATCGGGGTAATGGCCAAGGCCGTCATCTTCTTCATTCTGGCCATCATACTCTTCGCCGTCGCCATCATCACCTTCTTCGTCCTCGTAATTCTGAGCAAAGAAATGACTCGGATCCGCAGCCAGTGAAGTTTGTGGCAGTGGGTGGCCGAATTGAGACAGGTGAAAGGTCCTCAGATCATCCTACACAAAGTCAGCAAATGGACTGTCGGGATGGACGACGGTCGTGCAATTACCTCAGTAATTGTGGGCACTTTCAATCCTGACATTGTATTATCAGGTTTGACATGACTAGAGTAAAGTGGAATGCCCAAGAAGCATAAGTATCGAGGCTGGGGATGAAGCTTCGCAAGGCTTCACTTTTGTTCAGTAAGAAGGTGAGTGTGGTCACTGCCTATTTCGTAGCGCACGGTAGTGCCTTCCTCTGTAAAGTGAAAGTTTGCGAAATGCAGACGCGGGATGACGCGCATCATGGACCCTGGCTAAAGCTTGCTCTCAGCCTTCGCTCTGCTCTCTTCCCCTCATACGGAACAGACAATCCATACGTTCCATGTGTTATACCTCACCACCACGACCATGAAAGCCGCATCCGCAATCTTCTCCATCCTATTAATCTGCCTTACTGGGAGAGGCTTATCTCAACTCCTTCCCTTCTTCTCCAACCTTCGTTTCCCTAATCAACCCGAACCCCTCCACCCACCGCAATCCCAATCGCCCTTTATGGCTACTGCCCCAAACATCGCCCTCCCCGACTCTGGTACCGGCTCGAACGACGGCTCCAACAACCCTTCTTCCTCAGTCCTCATCTCCGACGTCGTCGGTCGCCCCCATAACATCAACATCTTTGCCGGCTTCACGCGGGACATATCTGCCATCTCCTCCCGACTCGACTCCTCCAGCGCAAACTCCACCATCCTTGCGCCGCTGAACGCTGAGATCTACAAACTGCCCCGAAAGCCGTGGGAGGACCCCAAGGAATACGAGAGGCTAGGTACGCAGGCGTACGAGGGGGTGGGTGGGGAGGGTAGGGCCAACGAGAACCTGAAGCGGTTTATTGAGGCACATATTGTGCCGGAGAGTCCATGGGAGGAAGGGAGGAAGGTTAAGACCCTGGCGGGAAGGGAGCTGTGGTGGGAGCGGAGCAAAGGGGGCAGCAAACTGGTATGTCTTGGTTTTAGGAACCGCTAGAGCATTGGTGGTGCTAATGACGAGATCACAGATTCAGCCAGAGGGAGTTGAGGTGGAGAATGTGGCTGACAAGGTTGCTAATGGCGAGGTCTGGATACTAAAAGGGGTGCTCAATTACGCCTCTTAAGTCGACTTTTCACCAAACTTAGATAGAGACCAGTATTTGGATGGGCGTTTGATTGGCTTAGGTGGGGTTTGGGTTGTGGAAATACGACTATTTAAAACTCGTCGCGGGACTCGGGGAACTTGTATGCTGATTTCAACGTACCTACGGATGTGTTGGCTACACTTGTATAATCTGGTAAAGGCTCCACCACATACCTGACATTTTCATGCCGTAAGGATTTCGTCATGGTCGAGAAGAAGTGAATACCCCTTTCAATAAGTCGGGCTTGTCTCTGACGACCTTTCTACCTCTTACCATGGAAACAAGCGATAATTTACTCGTGTGCAAAGCATGCGCAACTCAGTTCGATATTCCTGTAACCAAGCCTTTGAGTAATTGCAAGATCTGTGATGTGGGACTACGCCTTCCCCCTCTTTATCGCCCTTCCGTGGTTCCTGACCCCGTCGACTTGTAGGACCCGCGCCAATTCGTGCCTCCCCAAGGTCAGGAGTGGACAAGTCTAAGGCAGCTCAAGCATGAAGGATACACCAACAAATGGCAACAAGACGCTGTCGATAAGCGTGTGTGGTCCATTTGGACCGAACCCAAGGTGCGATTCCATTTATCCTTACCTTCCCTACTCGATGATTATTTGATCACTTCTTAGTTCGGCATTGGACAACGAGCTATTCTACTGGAAACAGAACAGGGCAATGTGCTATGGGATTGCATCGCGCTTCTGGATAAGCCTACTGTTGACTTTGTAAGGAGCCAGGATTGCATCTGCCCTCGTGGAAGAATGCGTTGACCATATTCTCTGATAGATTGCGTCACGCGGAGGCTTGCAAGCCATCTGCATTTCTCACCCGCACTACTATACGGCCCATCTGGATTGGGCTAGGACTTTCGATTGCCCTGTCTTTATTGCGGTCGAGGATGAGCAGTGGTGCTGCCGTGCCGATAGGGACGGCAGAAGACGTCTTATTACGTCAGATGTTGAAAATATTCACGATGGTGTCACGGCCGTGAAGTTGGGGGGACATTTTCCGGGAAGTTTGGTGCTGCATTGGGAAAAGAAATTGTTCATTGCAGACACATTTGTGACTGTGCCTGTGAGTCTCGGCTTGATCACGGGTATTTGTGGGTGAGGTATGCTAAGATTGTACAGTCGGGTCTGTATCATGTTGACCGACCTTCGGGAACGACAAGTTTTTCTTTCATGTGGTCAATTCCTAATATGATACCTCTACCTCCCTCGGCAATGCACGCGATGTGGAAGATGTTGAAATCATTGGACTTCGATTCGACCCATGGCGCCTTTGTGGGAATGGATATCAGAAGCAACGATGTAAAGAAGAGGGTTTTGGAGAGTATGAAGATCCAGACGAGAGGAGAAGGGCATGAGAATCATGCATTACTCGGCGAGTCACTATAAGTCGGGCCAGTTCTGCAAACAATGGCGTCGTCGATAGGTAGGGTATGGTGGGAATATCTAGGAGACCCCGTGAATGTGCTCCTCGACGAAAAGCAGGGATGGTGAAGATGCTATTTCCAATTAACCTGACATTTCTGTAGCTGTTTGGAATTGTTTTCTCTTTTGAACCATTTGCATGAGATCGGGTCGATCCACGAAAACGTTCCAGTTCGAGGAAGAGGATATTACACGATATCCCTGGCAGATAACACGCTCGGCATGCTGTTACTTGACCAGGGTAGCGTCAGAACCTCCGAGCTTTACTTCCTTTCACTGCCAAGAGATTGCACTGTCAAGCCTCAACGACGCAAAGCCGGGAGCGAGATAGGCTTTGGTGATGCACCACGGCTTCTCAGTCCCGCACAACGTATGCGAACCGTAGGGGTAATAAATGCGCTTGGAGTCCTGTGCTTGCGATGTTGGAGCGGAGTTATATTCTTGCGACAGACGAGTCACTTCGAGGGCATATTAGCAGGTGACGAGACACTCGTACGACACGCGTAGACTCGTACAGTCGGTGATCGAGAGCCCTGGATGCGTTGGAGAAAGTTGACAGGAGAAGGTTGAAGCTGAAATGAGCGCTTGGACCAGTCATCCTTTAGCCTGCTTGCCTGCCCTGTCTCATCTGCCGCTCAAGATCAGATGCAACCGAGAACAACGTCATGCTTCTCACATGCTTCGTAGGAGGAAGCTGCATACGTCGAAATGATCTGCTCATGGTCTCAGGCATTCAAGCCGCCGCCGTATATTCCTATTTTCTAGGGTCCTGCACTGTGATGGAAGCCAAGTTGAACCTCGGTTTGGCTAGCTGCCAGTACCGGTATATATACCATCAGTTTGAGTCAATTGTTGCTCTTCTATCGTTTACATAAGCCTTTGCTGCGTCGTTGTTTCTATCTGCATTGTCTCTACACCTCGTGCATTAGGTCTGCAAACCCTAGAAAGATGGCGGCTCCCGCATCTATCACGTCAAAGGACATTAGTGGTGCTTGGGTTCTGGCAAGTCACTGGCCTAATCTTGTTCTTCACAGAGAGGGCTAACATCATGTCAAGAATCAAGAAAAAAGCGGAGGGAGAGACGCCATTAACGAAACTCTTGAAATGGTCATTTCGAAGCTCAACTGATACAGGATTTGCACTGAGTCTCGTCGTCTACAGCAATCCGTCTCTACAGCGTACCGCAGCGTCATCATCAGATCGGCAGTAACTCTTCATGCCAAACACTACAGTGATGACAATGGAGAGCACATCGACATTAAGCAGGTCGCCTCCGTCATCGTCCCTTTCCTCAAAACAGAAACTTTGGAGCAACGCAATCTAACCGGGAAATGGCGAGACCATACGGATAATATCTTTGGAAGCGTACGGGGATATAGCAAGCGCATCAAGCCCGATGAATACGAGGACATTACGACCGATTCTTTTATGAAATCGGGATGGCTACCAGAAGCAAATGAAGATGGCTTGATCCAATCATATGTTGAGAATGAGGAAAGAGGATGGACTGCGGATCAACTGTGGGGCTTTGAAGAGATCGATGGAGAAAGAAGATATGTCAGACACGCTCTCATCAAAAAGGGTGGCGATTACAAGACCCTTAGACTGGTCTACGACTATACCGGTCCATCGACGAAATGGTGAATACCCTGAAGGCTGCAGACCCACCATGAAAGAAACCACTAGCTGTATGGTATACTAGCGCAAAATTCGTAGTAATGTCTGGGTGCGTTTGCTTGTACTCTCCAGATCATTCCGTTTCTGCTTCTCCAATCGTGTGCAGGACCTCCTCTACATGAGGTTCACTTTGTGACATGGCTTCTAATCTCCCTATTAGCTTTGACCATGCTTGTTGTTTGACCTTACACCATCCTTTGTCGAACGGCTGAAGTCCTCTCGTATTCGCAACATCTGCCCGAGCGCCCTGTTCGATAAGGAGCAGAGCAAAATCTACGGACCCTCGTGCAAGTGCATGATGAAGTGGTGTACATCCATCTCCATCTTGCGCATCGACGCTCGCTCTCTTCTTCAAGAGTGTGCTAACAGTTTTCAGCTCACAAATCGGACTCTCGACACATCGTATCAATGGTGTCTTGCCCCTATTGTCGCGAGCTTCCAGCTCTGCGCCATGCTGCAAAAGTCGCTCCGCAGCTTCGGGATAGTTCTCGGAAACTGCAAGATGGAGTAAGGTATCACCTTCGGGGTTTCGTGCATTAACACTGGCACCCGCTGAAATGAGTCGTTCCATCATCTGCCCGTTGCCTGGCGCAAATGCATACAGGAGCATGTTCGCCCCCATCATGCCGCCAGCGTGGATGTTCGCGCCGTGCTCGATCAATATCCTGACAACTTCGCAATGCTCCTCTGTCACACCGGTTCGCAGTGCTGGGTCTTCGGCACTGATAGCAGCGGCTATAGGTGGACCGAGAACTCCTCCAATTGCATCCACGTCGATATTTGGATCTTCTTCGAGTACTCGTTCAACAACTTGTTTTAGACCAAACCGGGCTGCGATATAAAGTGGAGATTGGACTTCATCACCCTCATCCAGGTCGCGCAAGAATTGGTCTTCAAGGGCGTCGTGTTGTTTCAGAGCCCAGGGATCTAGAACGTGTATCCAGTTCCGGAAGCATTGGGGTTTTCCCTGTGACGTGAATTAGTTGATAGATTGAGTAGGTCTGCAATGTGCGAGATCTTCAAGGCAAAGGTGGGATGAGACCATGTCAAGGCCGTGAGAACACAGACTGCAATCGAGAATATGCTGACTCTGAATCGCTATGCGAATGAGCAGTGCAAGTAGAGCTTCATAGAGTGGCTAGCATCTGCCCATCGCTGCTACATTCGTATGCGAATCAGATCGAACGAGGTTGACTCACCAAGAATAATCGTAGCAATAATGGAAGCAGTACATCCTTACCTTCCTTATGGGGAAGTTCTTGGAAGTGTTTGTGCCATTGCTTTGCAGCATAGCTAAGCAATGGATAGTCCATAAAGCAAGCCGGCACAAGCGGCTCGTTAAGCATTGTTAGATAATTTAGGCATGTCTCCGCGATTTCTCGATTTGCCATGTCAGCATTCTGATAGAAGAACACTGCATTACTTTCTTTTAGTCTCTGGGATATGAGATATTCCTTTACCGAGAAGTGTGCCAAGCGAATCACTGTTGTAGTCGAATCAGCAAAACAAGGAGACCAGGCGTGTCAGCAACAGGAGGAGTCGTGAAGGATTGAAAGCGAAGGAAGTGAAGCGATCCCGATCTGCTTACCATTGTCATGGAAGAAACTGTAACCTGTTCGGTCCCAGCCGGTCTGAATCTTCTCGCAAACTCGGACGAGACCAGGACAAAAGTCCAAGGCGAGAGCTTTCTGGAACAACCTCTGGTCCTTATCTAGGCATCTGGAATGAGGCTCAATCGCTGCAATTTCCGCCACTTGATCGAGGAACAGTGGTCGCGTTGAGAAAGCAAGCCAAGTTAGGATGGCTCGAGCCTTTGGCTTGTCATCCTGGTCAATGTTTTTGAGCACTCGTTCATAGGTTTCGTCAAGATCTCGAGGAAGAGATGCCAGTTGCTTGCGCACGGCATTTGGATTCTTGCATTTTCGCAGCCTTAGTAGCTGGCAATACACCCACCGAAACATGCCGTCCGCTTTGGAAACCAGAGCTTCTTGGATTTCCTGACGTATATACCGAGGAAAAATCCTCAACTCCTTATCCCGTACCAATTCATTTGACACATATAAGCGAATATCGGGCTCGATGGCTTTAGCCTCGATCGTGATGGTCGAGTTCGCAATGATTTTGAGGGAATCCTCGATATCTCGTTCTTGTCGGCTTATCAGAAGCATGCTCAGAGACGACGGTCGTTGAATTGCTAGGTCTTCTATAATAGATAGCAATTCATCCCGTTCAGCGCATTCGTCGAGGGCATCCACCACTAGATAGACTTTGCGATATGGAGCGCATACGGATAGAAATGTTTTGAAGTAGTCATCAGTCGAAAGGTCGTACCTCTGATGCTTGTACCGTTGGTAGATATCCTCAATCGGTCGTGGCAAATATTGACCTGGTCTTATAAATTGTGCGAGCAAACTCCGCAAAAAGTCGCGAACATTCTGTTTTCGGATGGCATTGAAATCAAAGTAGAAATAGACGAGAAGAGCACCATCGTCTGGGCCGAGCGCTGACAGCAGATCTTCAATGATCGAGGAACTGGACGGATTAGTTAAGCGCGCCGTAAGCTTAAGAGTTCATACCAGAGCACAGTCTTCCCAGAACCAAGGATACCATTCACCCACACTAAACTTTTTTCGTCTGCCTTGAAACGCTGATACTCAGGCCTCCGTGGCAGCCAAAGGCCAGTGCCTGGTTCATGCAAGGCGAGGGCTGTTGAATGATTGGTTGAAGGATCCGCACGTTGCAGCCAGTCATAAACCTCCTTTGCCATACTCTCCTGTCGATCTTGTTCGATAAGTCGTTTAGTATCGTACACAAGCTTTTGGGTCTCCTGACCCATCGATATAGTTTCGCTTCCCATGGCCAGTTCGAGGCTTTTCGTAATACTCTTGAATCGGTCTAGGCTCTGCCGTATTTCTTTTTCTTTCAGAGGCCATTGTATTGCGGCCCAACCTCTGAGAATGATAATCAGTAATCTGTCTAGGGCTGCTTCAGTGTCGTGTTGAAAATGAAGAGAAAGCCTACCCACCGTCTGACTGCTGATTTTGTAGCAGGCCATTTGAGCTGGGCTTGAATCCTTTCAAGTTCTTCTTTCGATTCATCTAAAACATCAGAGAGTCTCTTTAAAAGTAACAGCGGTCGTAACGTTTGCTCTTGTGAGTCGTCAACGACGAGTTGATTAATGCTGCTAAGAGCTTGATCGAGGCTAGATACACCCATGGAAAGACTCTTGATCTCGCTCTCAGCACCAAATATTCGATGAACATCTCTGTAAGCGACTTTTGTGGTTGCGTAGCTAACTTGTAGCAGGGTAATGATGCTTGCAGTAAGACCAATGGCCTCAGCCATTTTACCTGAAATCTTTTCTAGGAGGCTTAAATTCTAGGGCCAGAAATCACCATCAGGATCTCATGCCCATTCGAAGCCGAGGAATAATGCAGGCCCGGGGTTATTTTGAACGAGGCCATTAGCGGAGCCGTCGCGTTCGGAGTACGGTAGATTTCGCCATCCACTCCGCAAATAGGACTACACGTAATAGCCATGGAAAGAGAAGAACGAAATGAGAGCATGTCCAAGAGGGTACAAGTTGAAAGGTGCAGAGATGAAGACTAAATACTTTGGAAGCGTCTTGGCCGGGCGGCTAAATCCCTGCAAGGCGCACGCCGCGCGGGTACAACTTGGGGCAGTGATGGACTCAGCCCAAGTGGCATTGTTAGATAGGAGCAAAGCACTGCGAGCGATCTAGGGAGGGGAGCTGAACATTGATTGCGTAGAAGCGAGCAGATCGCCGTACCTTACTGGACAAGGATGGTTGTGGAGTTGCGTATTGCGGAAGACTCCGTTGCGAAAACAAGGTGAAATCTTAGCTCAACATCATGCGGACTTTTTCCTCAATCGTCTCGTTCTTCATGCCTCTCCCTGCAATGAGCTTCTCCAGGGTGTCATCCTTAATGTCACATTCCCCATCGAGGACTGCGTCGTAAGTTGAAGCCCACCACTTTACCAAGCCTTCATCCATCCCTCTCTCATTTACATAATACTTCACATGCCCATCTTTGCCTACAATCTCCAGGTGGACAGGGTGACCTTTAGCCTCTGTAACAGTCTTCGCAACATCCCGAATTCTACATGATGCAGTCGAGGAAAGATAGAACATTCTTCCGCTATATTTCTTCGGGTCATCCGTAACGACGAGTGCAGTGCCTAAACCCATGTCTTCGATAGGCGTCCAACTGATCAATCCATCTGCTGCAATAGGAACCTCTGTCCGGTCATCATCTGGAACTTTGTAATGGCCGAAATAAAGTGGCCAGGACTCGTTGTAGAGTCCTTCTCTGATGATAGTGAATCCGATTCCCGACGAATTCCGCAGGTAGTCTTCCGTGCGGCTGTGTGCCACCATAACCCCAGCCTTGGAATTGGAGCCAAATGCAAGCGATGTGTAGTAGATGTGTGAGACGCCAGCTTCTCTTGCGGCTTCAATCGCCGCGAAATGGTGCTTTTCGCGCCCTTCTCCATATGGTGCGTTATGGAAGTCGAGCTGGATTCTCGGCGTGGATATGAGCAGTAACTTGTCGCATCCAGTGAACGCTCTGATCATTGAAGGGGTATCGTCAAAGTCTGCAGCCCGGACATTCACGCCCTTTTGCTTTATGGCGTCCCACCTCGAAGCGTTCGGGTCGGAAGAGGTACACAATACAAGAGCTTTTGGTGAAATGAGTTTGTGTCCTAACAGAGCGTCGACTACCTGACTACCTAACCTGCCTGAGGCTCCAGTAATCGATAGCATGGTGATAATCTTGAGTGTGTGTTGAACAAGAAATAGATATATCAGGAAGAATGGTGTCAGCTGTATTTATCTTAAAACTGACTAATGTAGCTAGAGTGTATAGGTAGATTTTGACTTTACGTCATGACCAATAATGCTTGCAACTCCTCGTTGCCGAGATGACTGCTCCTTGAAATTGTTTTCGATAATGCTTATCGTTTTCAGCTACGAGAAGTCAATTGCTTGCTATGAGCGATCTACTTGTTGGACAGAGATATCGTTGGGCAACTGCAAGCAGTGTAGCTTCGCCAATCACCTATCACCTAATTATGGCATCCTCAACGAGTTTAGAAATATATTGCCGAGTCATTGTTATTCATATGATTTAACCATAAAACATTATCCATTAATGTACATGCTAGATTAAATCCGGTCCCATTCACACTTGCTATATATCAACCATGTATGCAATGCTCCAAGCCGTAGCCATACGAAATAGGGTATCATATGCCATCGAAAGCTCGAATCGTAAACCCGATTTTGTTCCGAAAGATCCTAGAGTAGACGTGAAAGTTCATCTCCATCATCCACCATTACATAGGCAGGTAGATGCCCAGCAACAATAAATCAAACAAAGAATGAAACTTAACGTAGTGCATCATACACTGGTAACCCTTCCAGTAGTCACGGCTTTCCTGGGCTGTCTCAGACTAATCACGCTCTCCAACTCCCTGAGCATGCTCGTCTCCGCATTCCGCTTCTCCATGAGACTCGCCCTTGTCTCCCTCTCATCGTGCATTTTCGCAATGCGCTCTTCCCGACTCAGGACCGACCGCTGCTTTGGCAGCCCAATCGCCTCGAAGACCTCTTCGTCCGACTCGCTCGTTAGGGATGTGGCCGACGACAAGCCAGGCGGCTCGCCGTTTAACGCGCGGAGCGCATCTCCGGGACTGCCTCCTCCAGTGCTCTCATCGACGACGGTAAGACCGCCCAAGCTGGGCACGGGAGAGCGTAGGCCCGAGGAAGAAGCGAGAGAGACGCGACGTTCGTGCTTATCGATGTTGAGGGCAAGGGATTTCTTGCCTTCTTCCCAGGCCTGCTGGAGGGACTTGAGATCGGCGCCGATGGATTCGTACTGCTGCATGAGCGTGGAACCAAGCTCGGTGACGTCCTCAGAGGCTTCGAGGGTCTTATTTGACTCTTCGCGGAGGAGCTGCATTTTGGCTTGGAGGCCGCGGATGCCCTGGGAGAGGGAGGTGAGTTTGCGGACTTGATTGCGGAGGCGTTCGCGACCAGGTGAGAGGGGACGGGCTTTGATTGGAGTTTGTGGGACATTGAATTGTTCTTCTTGATCGAGAATATCAACGAGATCTTTGATGGCACTGGCGATCGCGACGAGGAGACTATTCATGATATCAACCGCTGCACGCCACCGTAGAAAATCAGGTTTCTGGCCGTCGGCCCGGAGAGCAAGCAAGCAACAGAGCGTCATGCGTTGGAGGATGTTGAGACGATAGTGATGGAGCTTCAGCGCTTTGAGATTCTCCAGTTCCTCCGGCTCCAGGTCGTCCAGGCCTAAGACGGCATCTTGCAGATCTTGATTACCAATTTCGTACACATCGAGATACTTTTCAAAATCATGTTCGTCCGCTAAATTGCGAAGTGCATTGTATGATTCTGCAAATTGAGGTACGACTGCCGCAAACGAAGTACGCAGCGCCTTCCTTAAGCGCTGGCATCGACGAGTTTGCGTTGTTTGCATCTTTTCTTCAAGACGTGTTACCGGAGGTAGCGGACTGCTAATTCTGTAGCCTCTAGCAACCAACTCGACTTCTTGTATCAGTAGGAGAGCGGAGCTGGTGCTTGCGTCCAGACCCTGTATGTGGGCGACAAGGGTCGACACAGACTCGACTGCTTCTTGGCGAAGATAACGTAGCCATTGTCGTCTCGCGGAGACGTATATACCAATGATGAGAAGTGAAAACGCCGACAACACAATGAAGACTCTCAACCTATTTGGTCCCGCAGTCTGCGATGGCCTGGCCCAATTTAGCAGCCATACCAAAGCATAGGCCGTCAAAGCTGTGGCTGCTGCTCCGACAGTATTGATTGGTATTGCTTGCGATTTCTCAAAGTTCGATGACTGTTCCCGTGGACTATTGAGCTGAGGAATGTTTGGTCGAAGAGCGCTTGGTCCAGGATTTTCGGTTAACAATTGGGATGCAACGATAATGTAGCGAAAGTGTTCGAGGAAGCGCGTGTGGTCAGCGCGACCCATCCGTGAGTTGATCGTATGCTAAGATAAGGCTCTCGCGTCAATTACTCGTGGACAACGAGCTGCTTCCCAGGACAACTTACCAACCACGCATCATGCAGCCTTCCCACGACAGTGATGTTGGGTTTCTGCAGTTGAAGCCTCGCGGGGAGCTTATCTTTCAAGCGCGCACGTATAGCAGCAGTGCCCCGCGGAGCAAATGATGGCTGAGGTTGATGGGAGCTATTTGACCTGACGTCGGCCTCGAAATCGAAAGTCTGCTGTGGATCGCGCGTGCCTTCGGCTATCAAAGCCATTAGTCAAACCTAAGTCGTCTTGAGGCCTTGTTGGATTGTAGGTTTTGAACACACCTTCAAGGTATTGAGCCAGGGGGGAGTCTTCGAGGACAATGGAGTCCATTAGGTTCGCATGATCGAGGCGCGTGCCCAAGGCTATTGAGCCGCGACGATGCCAGGAGGTAGGAGGTAGCGACGGCACGGAGCAAAGTCAATCACGTGAAGGGTTCTTCAGCAGAATGGGATGAAAGTCGTCGTTACTGGTACACAGCGGGCAACAAGGCATCTCTGACTTCTTCTCGGAGGGTTGACGTGCTATCAATGCGCAGATGAGGCCAAGGATCGTGGAGGGGAATCAAGGGTGGAACCATTCCGATGATTCGGTTTTCGTCTCCTGTTTCCTGTTTCCTGTTTCTAGGTTGTTTCCAGGACAGGGGCACAAGCGCCTCCGACGCCGAGGAAATTGCGACCACATATGTAACATCATTCCCACCTGCATCGCGCTCTGCAATCTTTTGGGGCTGAATTTTCAGAGTTTGATGGATTGACTATCTGACGGTATGACTCAATTGCGTCGTGATTGGTCGAATTGATGTCATAATGTACGTCAGATTGCGGCGTCACTCATATCGTACGGGAGACCGGCACTCCGTTTTCTTATTGTAGTAACGATCTTTCGAGGTGGAAGAACGTGTCTTGGAAAACAACGCATTGCATGAATACGGTGTTTAAGCAAGTCAAATGCCGTAAAACCGTCGCCGATATTGGCTCTTTATCTTTGTTCTCTCTACTTTTTTACTTTCGTGCATTCGAGTGCACTACGAGGTAGCCGTCAAGGTTCAGAGCGAAGTACGGAGTAGGCATCTGCCGACTACGGAGTATGCTGACTCTAGATTTGTAAACTTAGAGTAACAGGCTCGACTCAGACCTCCTCGTAGAATGTGACTAGGTAAGTATGGATCTTGAGCTCCGAAGAAGTGTTGATGATGCACAAGATGGCGGGGCAAGATACACATAATACTCCCCAAGCCTGTGAATTGTGAGATAGGATAGCTGGTCCTTCTTGCGAGTCTAATAGTGATATACCCCTAAAAGATATATTATGGTTCCACTATGTCCCTACTCCACTGGGGACTATCGACCAAGATATCTACCACATTAGGAAAGACAGCGGCTGAAGTGAGAGTGCCGAAGGAGTGCATATGGCGGCCGAAGGATCTGGTCAATAGCAACTTCAGAGTGCATCGTAGCTACGCCGTACCTGCGTTTCCAGTCACGAATTTAAGTCGGAGATCCGGTTCCAGTTTGGTCAGCCTCGGAATAGTAACTAATCATCACGCTTGAGGAAATGGCAAGCTGTTTGTCGTTCACCTCTAGTTTCGTTGGATGACGGTTGCGATTCCAACCGAAATTTCGGACAATGTCGTGATAACGAATGCAATCATGGCTCGAAACGTCCATGCACCTGTCTACCTGCTTCAGGGTCCTCAAGCCCGCAGAGATTGGAAAGCAAAAAGTGCAGGGGGCCGAAGTGAGGGACCAACACTATCTTCTAAAGTATCCGGCGATACCTAGGTAGAGTACCTCATACCTACGCGGCAGACACGGCAGTGCGGCGTCAATGCCACCCACTCCGGACTTGGCCTTCCCTCACCCCTTCGCGCTCTTACTCTAACAGCGCAGTAGCATCAACCTGTAGCAGTAGAAGCACCGGCTTTTGCGTGCACGTTTGCGAGGTAGGTTTCGTCTTTCGCGCCTTTTGAAGCGTTCCCGGAGCTGCCTCTTTCTGTCACTCGGGCCGGCTTCGCCCAGTCCATGCTGAGAGCCCTTGATGGCGCTGTCGAAACACTCAGCATCAGAGAGCAACGTATCGTCACGCCGCCCTCAAGATGACTCAGATGAGGCCGTGCCTGGCCTAGATACGGTCCTCAGATGCAATCCGGATCGCTCTAACACTAGCCATTATCCGGCCATGAGCCTTCTTGCGTCCCCCAATAGGTTGCGTGTACTTTCATTTAGTCTTCTCTTTATGCCTCCTGCCACTTCTATCATTCCTTAACGTTGACCCTGTGGCGTCGAGTCTTCTAGCCTTTTCGTTCGTCAGGCGCGAGATTAAAAGACCCATACATACAGGCCTCTTTCAGCCCTGGCACGGCAGTCCGCTTCTCATGCAGTACATTGCACTATCTGATGCACATACCCCTGAGGTCTTTTTTTTTTTCTTTGAAAACTCATCGTGGGAAGATTCATGACAAAGGTATCTAACAATTTCCCACGATCTCGATTTCGTCTCATTCTCGGGTTTGTCTACCATTCGTTCTTTCCCTATCCGATGCTCCTTAGCTTTTTGAACATATCCTCGAGCAGATATGTCTTGGCCAACACATATATCGCCCCCTTCACCCAAGCTCAGCCGGTTCGCTCTAGGAGCACCCTGTTTCTCAGCCGTGGATCAACAGAGCTACCTACTCTGGTCACCTCCTTCACCAGTATCATCCTGGTCTCTTACCCCTGCATCTTACGACCACCTCTTTCGAAGAATCGCGTCCATGGACGAAGAGCAGCGTATTGCCGCCGCAAAATCGAGCGTGAGCGAAATTTACAACGCTCTCAGCACTAATCCTTCGGCCTGGCAATTCTCCCTTACGACGGCGCGTGGAGCCATGACCGCGATTGACGCAACAACATACATGAGGCGCGGAGACCAACACGACGATCAAGTGTGGCTTGTGAACGGCTTACAAAAGCTTGCGTACCATGAGCCCGATGTGGGAGCCGTAAATGACATCTCTGAGTGGTGCCTAAGAAGCTGGCTTGTGATACTCCAAAATCATCCGAATAGCGTAGAGGTCTTGAAAGGTCAATACTTTTCAAGTTCTGCCAGTCACCCGAACTACTGACGCCCTCACAGGTATTGGACAGAACTGGCTACTCAAAGCTCAGGCGCCACTCGCTCGAATACATCGACAAGAAGTCAGCTCGTCGTCAAGCGGAGCCAGCACTGGACGATCTGCTACGTTCGCGTCAATGGAGATAACCCGAAGCCAAGAGGAACGAGCAGCGACACAACAGGCCGCTGAAGCCGAGGCACGTCTTGGGCTTCCTGACTACGTCGAAGCTCGAGCGATCCTTGTGCCGGCCACCGAATATCTCAGT
Organism: Viridothelium virens; assembly: GCA_010094025.1. Taxonomy (NCBI): domain Eukaryota; kingdom Fungi; phylum Ascomycota; class Dothideomycetes; order Trypetheliales; family Trypetheliaceae; genus Viridothelium; species Viridothelium virens. Next base: position 129,138 of record ML991798.1, read on the forward strand.
CGCGCAGTTGAGAATCTGGCCGGGCAGGACACGACGTCCGGAGAGCTTCTCTCAATGGTACACTAGCGCATACTGCTTCGCTGAGTGGCTTTTTGACTACTCTTACGTTGTAACCGAAGCAAAAGCTAACTTGTAGCATAGACGGCTGAGGCCTACATGAACCTGGGCAACGTCTCTTACGCTCGTGTTAATGAGGGATACTTTCGACAAGCCGTGACCTACCTACGGCGAGCAGCAGCTATTGAGGGATACGTACTGGCGTCGTATCTACAACAGTGAGCAGCAGGTGCGGACATGGTTGAGTCGATTTGCTAATGCGGGAATACAGATATTTGGACGATTTCGGGCGATTAGTGGAGTAGTCTTAACTTCGAAAGAATTCGATGGGGGAAACTCTTTCTCCTGCCCGGAAGCTTGCTTGTTCTATGTTCGAATGGCTTTCTATCTTGAATACTTGGTTGATTTCTGTTGCTTGAAGCGCAGGATGCTCTTTTCTTTCGCTCATTTGACGCACTCGAGCGCTGATCTCTTTCAGATAAGGGACGCAGTTAGCTTTGATGCGACGCTTCTATTACATGAAATAGACTTGAATTTTTGCACGCATGATCCATACAGCTTTTCATTTCTGCCTGACCTACAAGGTCACCCGGCACCTCGCGAAGCTGATGTCTCTTTTCTGAGTTCTCAAACCTCTAGAAATTTCGCTGGCCTAGACGAAGATCGATAAGCAGATCAAATCGTAAGGTAAGATACCCAGTTCGCCACCAAGCCACTATGCTTACTCACGGAGACGGAACTGAAGGCCGGTGCCCGGGCCACTCATGATCAGCATACAATGCAACTTTACTGTTCGTCATGAGCCAAAGGAGAAGCTGCGTCATTGTCAGCGCCGGTCGTTGCTTTGTCTGGGGTAGCGAAGTTTAGGCGAGTCTCGCTTGACACGGGCACTAACGAGACAGACATGTAAGCGGCAGGAAGGTGCCCTGGGCGGTGCTGGGGGTCGGACGTTCGGTTCTCCGTAATGAGCCGTTGGCCGAATCACCTTCAACAACGACGACGACTACTACCCACGCTACCACACCTCAGATATCCCCATTATCTTCGTCTGTCGTGATCACGACTTACACAAATGTCGTTCTGTACCTAGACCTGCCTGGAACTTGCAAATTGCCGCTGCAGCCGTCGAATCTTCCCAGCAGAAATTGAGAACTCTAAGCCTCGTGAAAAAACCATTCGCTTTCACCAACGCCGTCTCGACGCAACTGGAAGAATCTGAGCGAATTGCGCCGGACCTTCAGGAACGCTCAGCCTCACAGCTCTTCTAAGAACATGCTGGACGAACGAGAACTCGCGCTCCATCCGGTAGTTCAGGATAGCGTGCAGCACAACAACAGAGTAAACCTACCCTCTTCCTCGACTAACGCCCTCATTTGGCCTATCCCAACCCTGGTCTCCCTCCTTTCCCGTTTTCATGTCTGCTTGAGGCTAACATTATATTATGATTCAGACGGTTTCAAACATCCGCAATCTCACCGCCTCCCTATTCGGCGTCGCCGCCGGTACCCTCGGCCTCGAATCCTGGCCTGGCTTCCTCTTCTACCTTCTAGGCACCCTTCTTGTGTCCCTGCTCATCCTAGTTTGCCGGGCTGAGAATGCGCCAGGAAAATATTTTCATCGTCCAACAGCTGAGCTCTGGGGTGGCGACATGATGAGCGGGCTAAGTAGCTTTGTGCTGACTTGGACGTTGTTTTATGGGCTTGTCAGGGCATGAAAATTCACCAGTGGGCTCGGCAACGAGTCATTCAGGTCTGATAGGGCTGCATATACTCTCCGCATTCGACACCGCCTCCGCCGGCTCAGCTCCAGTTCGTGGCAAGACCGAACGATGGATGCGGGATGATCCGCCTGGGTACTATCGCCATTTATGACTCCTTGTGGCTGGTGGTATACAACAGTCCTACTAGCCAGCATTTGATGAGGCCTTTGCTGACAAAAGTGGCGAGATGCGGGTCACATAATCGCTAGAATCATTAGCGACATCGCGCCAAGCACTTCGATGTTTCGCATATGTGGTATTGCAGCGTAGATTGGGAGGAGTGGTTGATCGTAGGCTACGACCTGTGTCAGCTCTGTTTGGAATAAGGAGCTTCCAGAACGTTCTCAATACCCATTACCCGTCACGATACCCTTTGTTGAGCACCGTATGATTTGCGTTTTAGTACATCTGTAAAATAAAAAGTCCGATTTCCCTTTTCCGTAATTCCGGCAAATGGATCGACTGTGTCTGGTGCTGTCTTGAGGTCTTTTTCTTATCCATCCAAGCAGCTTTAAAAAATTTACATCAATCACAGATTTTACCACTGTAGGTATCTACACGCGAAGCCATATATTTATGATCCCACCGATATGGAGTACTGACTTTTGATCTCCATAGCCCTATCCCGTTTCACTTGGACTGAAACGACTAGAGCACCATCGTCGTCATTATAATCACATGCCCCTTCCCTACGTGGTTACCCTTGGCTACCTTTGAGTCTTGACTTCTGGACTGGATTTTCTACTTACGCAACCGATGCTGATGGCTTACAATATTCCCTTGAGCAAAATTATTTCAACAGTATTGCATCCATGCTGTGCGGGTGACTACGGACCGCTATGCTCCAGGACAACATCAGTGGATGGGCGAATAAGCCAAGAAATAGAGTTGATTCAAGATCTATCTGTCCACGGGTTGAAGCAACCAAGAACGAGGACAGAAAGTTGACGTCAAAGTGCCATACGCTCGAGAAACGCAAATTGCTTTTCATCCCATCTAGCCGCTCCATTGTGAAATAAGAAAGAATAAATCACTTCCCCGTCTCCGCTAGTCCCGGGTAGTAAACTCCTGTAAACGCTATCACATTCGCATGTTCTTACTTTCACCCCTTCACAATGGCTTCCCCCGAATGAACTCGCTCCATCTGCGTACTTCACTAGGTATCTCGCCCTCTTTCTTCGGCAATTTGGCAGCCATGCACTGAGCGAACAACATTGCTGTCTGAATGGTCCAAATGTTAGTATCCAGCAAGTTCATCTCCGGAAGAAAAAAAAGGAGTTCCAAAACGGGGTGTGGGCTTGGAAGGCTGAACTCACCTTGGGCTCCATGAATAACGGCCGACCAAAATCTACAGCGTTCCTCCTCATCACATAATCTTCGTCCAGCATGCTACTTGCTCGTGCCGCCGCCAAGTTGAACACCCCCCGAACATCATACCGCTCAAACACCTCTCTCAGCGCCCTCTTATCCTCTTTTGGAAATTCGATCACCTCAACCGTGACACCTTCTCCCCCTTTCTCTTCCAAGTGCCTCTTCACCTCCTCAGTCACGGCAAACAACCGAAAACCCAAGGGCTTCAACACCTTCACAATCTCGCCCAACATCCCAGTCCCCGTATCCCCACCAAACAGCAACCCCTCACCCGGAACCGGCGTCCGGAAATTCATCATGCTCTGCGCCGCCGTCCAGTATGCCTCGATCAGGTCCTTGCCGAAACACGCCATCTCGCCCGTGCTCGCCATCTCGACGCCAAGGTACGGATCCGCGCCCGCGAGCCGGGTCCACGAGAACTGGGGCACCTTGACCGCAAGGTAGTCGCGGCCGGGCGCGGGTTGGTCCGGCTGCGGTGATGATGATGGTGGGGGCTGGATGAGGTCAACGGGAGCGGGGGTGTCGCGGCCGACGAGGACACGGGTGGCCACATCGATGAAGTTGGTGCCTAACACTTTGGAGACGAAGGGGAAGGAGCGGGAGGCACGGAGGTTGCATTCGATGACCTTGAGCTGCGGGTCGGCTTCGGGGGAGTGGGGATCGGGGGCTTGGATAATTTGCATATTGAAGGGCCCGGTGATGCTCCAGGCTTTGGCGACCTTCTGTGCGATCTCCTTGACTCGTTCGAGGGTTCGTGTCGTCAGGTTGGCAGGAGGCAGCACGAGCGATGCATCACCAGAGTGAACGCCTGCGTTTTCGATGTGCTCGCTGACGGCGTGCACGAGGAGCGTACCGCCAGAGGCGACGGCATCGACGTCGATTTCTTGAGCGCCCGAGATGAATTTTGTAATAACGACGGGATGATCCGGGGAGACATTGCTGGCGGCAAGGAGTTTGTCTTTGAGCTGGTCTTCCGAATGGATCACTGTCATCGCAGCACCGCTAAGAACATAACTTGGGCGAACAAGAACGGGATATCCAACAGTTTCTGCAAAGGCATGAGCATCGTCGAAAGAAGTGAGCTCTTTCCAGGCCGGTTGGTCAACTCCGATGGAGTCCAAAATTTGACTGAACTTGTGCCTGTCCTCCGCCTTATCAATGTCACGAGGGTCTGTTCCTAAGACCTTTGCCTTGCCCTTCTCTTGCAGCTGAAGGGCGATGTTCTGTGGTAATTGTCCACCCACACTCACAACTACCCCCGATGCGCACTCGAGCTCATAAATGTCCATTACACGTTCGTAGCTCAGTTCCTCGAAATATAATTTGTCAGCAACGTCAAAGTCAGTGCTATAGGTTTCAGGATTGTAATTGATCATGACGGTCTTTTTGCCCAACTGCTTGAGAGAGAGAGTAGCATTCACAGCACACCAATCGAACTCAACAGAGGATCCGATACGGTAGACACCGCTGCCCAAGACGACAACACCGTGATCGTTGAAGGTAACATCATGAGTTGTGGCGTTGTACGTGGTATAGAGATAATTTGTGTCGGCAGGAAATTCAGCTGCCAACGTATCGATTTTCTTGACGAAAGGCTTGATACCAAAGCTTTTTCTTCTTGCGCGCACCTCTTCCTCGGTGCTATGGACGCATTTGGCTATTTGTTTATCAGAGAAGCCCAGTTTCTTTGCCTTCACCAGAAGTTCTTTTTTCAGCCCGAAGAGGCTACCGATGTCCTCAAGTTCGTGAGTACAATCGACAATGTTTTGCAGTTTGTACAAGAACCACTTATCGATCTTGGTGAGCTCGTGGACTCGATCAACCGAATAATTTTCGTGTAGCATGGCTTGACCGACGGCCAGCCAACGACGGTCTGTAGGGTTCTTGAGTACCTCATCAAGGTCGTCGAATTTATCGCCTTGGAAACCGAGGTATTTTGGATCAACTTGACGAATGGCCTTTTGGAAAGACTCTTCGAATGTGCGACCGATTGCCATGACTTCTCCTACAGACTTCATGGAGCTACCGATACTGCGATTGACATTTTGAAATTTGCCCAGGTCCCACCTTGGAATCTTTGTTACGATGTAGTCAAGGCTAGGCTCGAAATTAGCCGTAGTTGTTCTTGTCACTGCGTTGGGTAATTCTGGTAATGTATGGCCTAGCCCAATTTTCGCAGCAGTATACGCAAGTGGGTATCCAGTCGCTTTGGATGCAAGGGCAGAAGAACGAGAGAGACGAGCATTAATTTCGATGACTCTGTAATCTAGGCCATCCGGTTGTAGTGCGTATTGGACATTGCATTCTCCGACAACACCAAGATGACGAACAATCTTGATAGCGGCAGTTCGAAGCATATGATATTCCTCATCACTCAAAGTCTGACTTGGAGAAACGACAATACTGTCTCCAGTGTGGACACCTAGGGGGTCAAAGTTCTCCATGTTGCAGACGGTAATGCAATTGTCGCTTGCATCTCGAACAACTTCGTACTCGGCCTCCTTCCACCCCTTGAGGGATTTTTCGACAAGAATCTGAGGTGATAGGGTGAGAGAGCGCGCAGAGAGATCCCTTAATTCCTCAGGGTTATTCGCAAAGCCGGAGCCCAGCCCACCGAGTGCGTACGCTGCGCGGACGATTATGGGATATCCGACTGTCTCAGCGGCCTGTAGAGCTTCATCCACGGTGCTGACTGCAATAGACTCTGCAATCGGTATATCAATTTCTTTCAATGCTTTTGCAAACAAGTCTCGGTCTTCGCTAGTCCTCAGAGTTTGAATGCTTGTGCCCAGTACCTTGACCCCATATCTTTCGAAGATGCCCATCTCGTCCATTTTGACGCCCAGATTTAGTGCGGTCTGACCGCCAAAGCTAAGGAAGATGCCATCAGGACGTTCTCGCTCAATGACATAGGTGACGTATTCGGGTGTGACAGGCAGATAGTAAACTTCGTCGGCGAGCACGTGTGCAGTTTGGATGGTAGCGATGTTAGGATTTATGAGGACGGAAGAGACACCAGCCTCTTTTAGAGCTTTCAGAGCTTGTGATCCTATACATGGAGCTCGAATTAACATTCATGCCACTATGACTCATAGAGTAGCAAAAGAGTAGTCTGAGATTTGAGTGTACACAATTGAGATATGGATAACGAACCAGAGTAATCAAACTCCCCAGCTTGACCTATACTCAGGCCGCCGCTGCCAATGACAAGCACCTTCTTGACATCAACAAGGTTGCGAGCACCAGCGATAGCTCCGCTGTCCAGGTAAGCTCTCGCATTTGGGGCCACCTGGCTCTGATTTTTGCGGGACCGGCAGCTGGAGAAAGCTCGATTCTGAGTGTTGAAAGCCTTTCGATTCAACTTGAAGGATGTTAAGGGAGAATTGGCGTTTTGGGTGCTGAAAACACGGCTTGAAGGTTGCGGAGGAGCAAAGAACTTCGGACAATGTTGCTTGCAGGACGCAGCAGTCCTGACCAGGCGCCCACAAAGAGCCATTGCAGCCACGCAATCCGTCGTCAAGTACTGCAATGCTCTGTTGATGAAGCCCAAGGGGCTCTGTGGGCGCCAATTGGGGATGGCGTCGAGTCTGTTCACCGCAAGCTTCGCGACTCGAGTCAACAGCAGTAAAAATTTAGGGTGACGCTAAGATAAGCTGATAAGCCAGCAACTGACGTAGATCTCAGTCAGGGGTTACAGAGTGGTACAGGGACCTAGGTAGGTACATTTCGACATAGAGCACGAGACCAATGCTATCCGGACCACGAACAGCTATCGTAAGATATATCCAGAGTGAATCGTGCTGAGAGCGAGCGCGCGAAAAGGGTATGGTCCGTCTTTTCAAATCACAAGGGTTCCATATCGTACCTCACTGTACTTCACAACACCTTCGTCATGCCGCATGTCATCCCGCCTTCAGAAAAAATCTTGCTGGGTCCAGTGCGCATTTCTTAGGGTTTATCTCCAAATTGAAAGTTTACCATGGCATGCATGGCTTGCAGAACAATGTGGGGCCAAGGGCCAACCCCCTGGTCTATATCTCAACCTCCTCCGCGGAAGCTGTACGGAGTACTCTACTGAGTATTCAAGTGTGACGCAGCTTCCTACCTGCTGAAGGATCAACGATTACCCACTTCCAATGCCTCACAGACAGTCTTCGCTGAATCACCTGAAGCTTGATGCCGATTCTAATTCAGCAGATCAACCGATCGATAAAGAAAGTTGCTCACTACATTTCGTTAGGGTTGTCCTCATCACGATCAGAAACACTGCCGAGAGATTCCGAATTATCCCAGCTACCGAAGGTGAGCACCGTGCAAAGTAGACGATCGATGTGCCAGTGAACACAGCATTGGAATAACAAACGAGGTCAGTTTCTTCGAAGTGCTATTCTATTCTAAAGCTACCCGCAGGAAACAGTTCATCCCATACACAGATATTGATATGCTTGCTGGAATCAATATCAGCTTAATTCTCGATAGTCTCTCTTTCATTCATGCACTCAGAATAAGGTATCAGGGAATTATGCTGGCATGTCTTGACATCAACACGCTAGATCGCTACTTCAGGTACTGAAGAACGAATGACCAATAATACTAGTCTCCTTTTCCTCTTCCTTTCCCACTCTTGCTCCTGACGTTAGGATAATCAAGCCGAGCTTCGTCTTCTTCCGCATGTTTAGCTTCGCTGCCCTTAAAGCGCCCGTAGAAATGGTCTTTGAAGCTTTGAGACATGCGGACGACCTGGTCGAAATGCTTGATCTTCAATCTGACGGTTTCCTCTTCGCTCGATGCATCCGAATCTTGTGCTTTTTGTGCCCGCTGACGATCCCGCTGTGCTAGGAATGCATCGCTCTCGGCTAACGCCACGGCGGTCTGAAAGGCTATGTAAATCGCATTAGCATCTTCAAAGCTCGAATTGAAACTACTAGGCGTTGACAGACGAACCATTGCGAATCTCTCGGCCATTCCAATTAGTTGCTGTCATCGTGTCTTCTTCCAGAATGAATTCCTTGGCTCTTTTTTCAATATAAATGTCTTCGCGCTCCGCTTCCAGCTTGGAGAAAAAGTCTTCCCAAATTTTCCTTTTGTATTGCGTGGAAAGGGGTTCGTAATGAAGAATGATATGGATTCGGGACATTATCGCGAGGTCCATATGTCCAATGCGATTCGTAGTTAGAAATAAGATGCCACGATAATACTCCATTGACCTTAAGAAAGCTACGGTCTATTAGTATCCATGGCTCAGACGTCTTTTAATATCCAGGGACTGACCTGATACAAGAGAGTTGCGTTGAATATCACCACGAGCACGCTCCTCCAGATAGACATCGGCCTCGTCGATCAGCATGACGGCGCCCCATGTCTCGGCAAGTGCGAACCACTCAGCAAGTCTGGCCTCCATCTCCGTCTCATTAGTTCCTAGAAAAGATCAATTCCGAGTTCATTACGTGAAAACGTTTGATCATACTGACCGATATCAGCACAAGTTAGTTGAAGTAATGTACGACCAGTATACTCCGCAGTACATTCAGCCGTATATGTCTTGCCTACACCAGGAGGTCCATGCAGTAGGAATATTTGCCCCTCACCCTTGTTCATAATGAAATCAGCGCTCCAGTTGGCTCTCATTCGTGTAAATTTAACAGATAGAGCTTTGATAATGGCCAGGTTGTGGTCGGGCATAGCCAATGTTTCAAGAGCCTTTTCTTTACCAGATATTGGTCCAGATGCTTGGTTGATATCGAGAGTGCCTGATTTGCGTCAAAATTATGCGTAAGACTGTGGATAATACCAACGACATCATTGACTTACGCCACACACGCTCTTTTAACACAAATCCTCTGATCATTCGTGGGAGCAAAAAGAATAGCGTTTCCTGAACTTCAGATTTCAGAAGGACTTCCTTTGGATTTATGTCTTGAATTTCCTGGAAGAGAAATCTCGATTTATGGAGTTCGTCGCTCCCTGGCTCTTCCGTGTTGTTTCGCTTCAACTCATCAGTACACCATGCGCAGCTGCATACCCTACCTGTAGAGAAAAGTCCCATCTCAGGATCTTCAAGTTCAGGTCTTTCATCTGCGCCTTTCTCACTTTCATAATAAGAGGAGGGATCAAAGACCACGCGGCCACGAACCTAGGCAAGTAGTAGTAAGTGTATGTTCCCAGAATTGCAATGCGTTTGGTCTGACCTTTTTTTTCACAACGTCATGTGAGGTCCCATCGTAGTCAACCTGCATGAAACCCGATTTCAAAACGTCGAAATACTTCTTGCCGCGGTTAATTCGCTTTTGCTCCATATCGGGTTCATGATAATATTGAACAGGGCAGATAGGAAGCGAGCTTATCTCACGCTCGCCGCTGAACGGGAATAGATGATGGTCAGAAGTTCGGCATCCAATTTCAGTGCCTGCGATTCAGTTTAGGGTTGTCTCGTGGCAATGGAACTCAGGGAGCATACCATCAAAAGATAGCGACCACAGCTCCAGACTACCAACGGGGTCAAATGACCTGACGATGAACCCACCTTTGCCATTTTTGACATCAGCAAAAACTCTCGTTCCAGGCTTGAATAACAGCCAAAGCATTTCGTGTGTGGCTACAGGTGGCGACTTCTTCCACCGTTGCTTCTCAGCCTCGATCTTTTCCTTGTAACCTTTATCGAGGAAGTCCAATAGAATCCGAATATGCTCGACTGTCTCGACATCTGCATGATACTTCTTCGCGGAAGCTGCTTGACAGCTCAGAAGTCTTTCCGTGTCCGGCGAGCCGGATTTCTCGGCACGCTCACAAATATCGGCAAGAGCTTCGCTGTAGTGATGCTATCAAGCTTTCGATTAGTGCTGTTGTTGATGCCTCGAATGTGTTTTGGTCCATGTTTGGATAGACATCTCTGAACCATGTCATATCACTGCACAGATGCAATGTCTCTTGTTCAGATCACTCAGTCACAAGAACGACAAGGATTAGAAGGACCCCAAAGCCGTTCTAGATCCTAAGTATTGCCTGTCATGAGATATCACGCAGCTTATGCAGCTTCGCAAAGGGTTTCGATGATTCCGAGGACACGCATTTCACTTAGAAGTCGAGAAGGAGTAACATGTACAAATCTGCAGAAGAATAAACTCACCAGAATGCAGTATGGCTCCGATATAGCAATAGAGTCGCCACCCAAGTGCTGGTCTGGATGATAGTCCACGATTGCACGAATAACCGCCTTTAACTTGGCCGATTTGATCACCATATACGTTTGGTCGATGGTGTTGATGCGTAGACTAGAACTATCGAGAAGCTTTCCGCTCAGACCAGCCCATTTGTTACAAATCGGACAGTCCGGGACTTTGCAATCCTCTTGGTGGTGATCTTGCTTCTTTTTTCGATGTCGCGACCCTTCGGACTCAGAATCATTCGAGTCAGAACTGGCTGAGCTAGAGTAAACCGAGCGAGGACGTCCAGGTGGGATCATGTCAGGCAGCTGAAGCGGTCCGAAATCCATATCTACTGGTACTGGTAGAGGCGGCGGAGGCGGCGGAGGAACCAGACCTTTGGAAGGCTTTTTGCCCTTTTTCTTAGTGCTTAATCTGATCTTTAATACCCGGTGCGTTGGCTCCATAGTGCCATCTCTTCTCGTCCCGTTCAAGACGTCCTTGTAGGTTGGCGTAATCTTTTTCCCTAGTCTGGTGCGCATATCATGTACAGTCACCATAGTAACAATTTCGAAAATCGGACCCTTCTTTTCTGGAACCTTTGGCTTGACATCCTCTACTTCTTGTAGATCTTCGAATGGTTTTGAATCCTCCCTCAAGTAAATGACGTCTCGATCCGAGTTGCGGTACCTGAGTTTGTACAGAATCTTTGGCGGCTCTCTCATTTCTTCTTGGTCCGTGAAAGTTGATTTCGAGCCATGAGGTATTACGTCTTTAACAGTATCGTTCGGTGTGTCAGTCTGCGAAATTTCTTTTGTCGGTATTCGTGAAATTTGGGTTGAAATTGTTGAGCCGTTGGCCGACCCTGGTCTTGCCTTCAGCAAAGAGTCTGTAGACATGATCCGAAAGTGAATAGGAAAGACCAAGCCAATTGAAAAGACTTTTGACGAAAGATAGAACTTCGATGTATCCTAGTTTATCGTAGACTCAAAAAAAATTGCGGCCTCAAATCATCGTCTTTCTAAGGGGGTCTCTTGGTAGGCGACGAGCTGAAATCGTTAGTGCGGCGGGGATGTTCGATTGCCTTGTTCTGCCTTGCTCGGCCTTGTTTTTTCTAATAATATTGTTCGCTAATTCCTCCGTACATACCGTGGCTGATCAGTCCACGGCATCGTGAGTACCCGTCCATTAGGCTGTGTGACAGAGATGGACGTCCTGACAGTTTGCTGGAGCGTATCCCATCCACATCTCCAGGAACTCCATCGAAATTCTGTGACACTCTTTAGTCCTTTCACTGATTCCGGTCTCGGCAAGCGACAATCCTGTCCTCAGTTCCGGGAGTGATGGCAATAGACGCGCCGAACGCGACAAGCTCAAAGGATGATGATCCGGCGCAGCGAGGACCTCAAGAGATTGTCCACGACTTCAGTCATGAGTACGTGAAGACCGAACCTGAGAGCAATCTTGCACAAGGCCTTCATCTCGCGGCTTCTGCAGAAGATCTGGAGGAGACTTTCAGGCGGCTATGGCAAGGTCAACAAAGACCTTCGAAGTGAGTAGGCATCTCCGGTCCATGTATGGAACACATTCCGATTTAGCCAAATTGCTTAGAGAACGTTATATTGGGAACCTGGACGTACAACTGCAGAATATGGTCCTAGCTTGGAAAGAATACCAGGAAATCCTACCAAAGCACGATCGTATTACGCTGGACAGTAACCCTCCCACGCTAAGAAACATAGAGCTGGCTTGTGACCAATGGTACAAAGCTTATCGAGCTAAAGAGGACGATAAGTTAATCAGCATCAAGGAAAACTTTCAGCAGTTCTGCAATACACTTGATGCACACTCGGACTTGTTTTCTGTTTTTCCCAACGGTGATAAATATGTTTCACTATTAAGTGGTACAATCTCATCCATTGTAAAAGTACGGCAAGTGTCACGAACGCTTAATGCTCTGCCTCTTATGGATGTCTAGGCCTCAGTCAATCACGGAAAAATCAACGAAGGATTCGCGATTGCTCTCAGAACCATTGCTGGACTTATGCGCCATTGGCAAGCGCAACTCGAACTTCATGGCCGATATGCTTCCACCCCACACGGTAGCTTTGGCAGAAGCCTCACATCTCCAAAAATCCGAACGCCCTTCACGAACGAGATTGTGGTTTCCATTATTGCTGAACTGTACACTCACGTCTTCAAGTTTCTTACCAATATGATGAAAAAGTGGATTAGATCAAGTTTCAGACGTGCAACCAGGTCATTCGACAAAACTTTCCGTAGCGAATACATCGATAAGCCAATGGCGGCACTCGAAAGACTGTCTCAAGAGCTTGATCGGGAAGCAATCGATTTGCATCAACGGGAGACAAGGGAAGAATTTTCCTATCTCAAAACCAAGCTGGAGGATCGCCCAGAGAATCGAAGGCACGCATTTGAAGCACAAGGTTATTACGATGATCCTAGCCAGATCCCCAACCTTAAACAACTTGGCAACCAAAAATTCGTCCTCCTAGTGGGATACAGCGCCAATGAGCTAGCTTTGTCAAACCTGGCTTCTCTTACTAGACCCCAAGGTCCACAATATGCTGCCCGGATTAGGCATGGATCGGCCGTAGATGATGGCGGGTTTTCAGGAAAGGATGACAGTATACTTGGTGGTGGAGTTATTCCTATCGAAAACCGCGAACCGTCAGAAAGCAGGGATGGTCAAAGGGCAAGTCTGATATCTCAAACGAATGCTAGATCCTTTCTCGAACATGCTTCACGTAGCCTGGAGCCATACAGGCAACACGATTTCCCGATGCTAGATGAAAGGCGAAAGCTCGAAATCCCCAAACAATCTTTTCAGGGCGTGCAAGACTGGCTTACGGGCACGGGAAGCGAGGCTCTCTGGATTTATGGTCCAGGGGAGGCTCATCGACCTAGTACGATGGTCTTAGCAGCCGCTTACATTGTCAAGACGTTGGAAGAAGTGCCGTTGCCATTCGTAGCATATAATTGTGATCTCGAAAACGCAAGATTTAGTCTCCTTGCAGAATTCAGCAACCTCGTATTTTGTTTGCTGAGGCAGCTAGTGTTGTTGGTGAAGAGCGACTTAGATACCATCGACCGCACCTACGAGCACCGTTTTGAAGAGCTTGGAGACGGGGAAGAGGGCATATCTGAGGCGATTTCTTTAATAGAAGAAATACTGCCAATGGCCCCTAGACTACTCTACTGCGTTTTAGGAAATTTGGACAGCCTCGAAGCTACAGCTCGTGAGGCGCTATACCTGCATGGTTCAGACCATTCTTCTATTGAAGGGAACCAGGCTGACTTCGTCTTAAAGTATCTCTCACGTCTAAACAGAGAGTAATGTTGCTGATGAAACTGTAGCTGCATTTCGCGGATCTTTACAATTCTTCTCAGGTCAAAAGAGCATAAGAACTTGAAGATTCTATTTGCGACTGACGGCTTCAGCTCATTCTTCAACACTGAGGAAATTGTCGATAAAAAGATCAAAGCTCTGGTGAGCACCAGATCTGGCAGTGCCAAACATGCAAATAAAGACTTGAGACACCTGAGCTACTCCAGCGACGAGTTTTCGGGATCCCAGGAGGACGCATGAAGCGTGATAGTCCGTGAACAGTGTGATTTCCAGCCATACGTTGTTGGTGTTAAGATGATCGATAAGCTCTGAGATGGGTTGAGTTTCTTATGGAAATAAGATGATCCTTTTTTTTTTTTTTTTTTGGATATCGTATTGCATGCATCTTGCGTGCAACTTGACACTTCTTACGTTATTTTGGCCAGCTTAGGGATATGTAACCTTAATAGGTTGAAGGCGGCGATGTATACCCCAATTACGAGAGAAATCACAGATAATTCATGTAGGGAGGTGAGTCTGTAGTCTTTGCGAATCGAGAATTTTGTGGGAAAGCCTTGTTTCCACTTTGCGATCCTTACTTGAAGAGGTCTTTACTTCATCTCTCATTATGCTACGCCAAAATTGCATCCTCTTCTATGCACTCCCGACTTCGCTTTTCTTGATGGTGTTATTCAGCAGAACCAATTCGGCCGCAAAGGACTCGATTGAAGCTATCTAGGTGGCCTAGGGTGTAGGCTCTATAATAGTTGATCCTCATCGATTTGAGGGTGGAGTTCAATTACTAATTAGGTGGCAGATAGAGGTTGAGAGGATCCACATGAAGGATCTACGTGTAGGGCGACGCGTAGGGTGACGTGTGGTATAGTAAACCTCCGAGCGAGGCTAGGTTGATTGATCATCATCAACAGCACCACTCGAGTATGTACTTCGTAGTAACAAAGCTGCATCCAACAGGCGATATCCAAGACCTGTGTCCAGCGACAAATCGATTGTTCTGGGTACCTTGGGCGTCGGTAGACTCTGAGTAAGAGAAGACGAGTGATTCCAAGGCCAGGCCGATAAAGTCATAATAGGAAACAGCTTCATGCAGATGTGAGAGACGTTAGACGCTCTGAATACTTGCGTCACATCACGCATTGGTCGCGTGTGGAGTGCTTCTAAGGCAAGCACTGCCGGTAAATACTCCGGTAATACGAAGTATGATTTTTGATCAATATTTCACATGACCCTCCCTAGCTGAGCATGGTTTTTATATGAAGGTCCTACCGATGGGTCGACAGTCTATTGGCGGTAGCACCTGGAACATTCGTGTAGGGGAATTAGAGCACAATCGAATCATATCACCTCGAGTTAGCCCATGGGGAAAGCCCAGCGGGACCAGAAGAAAAAGCAACGTTAATGTTCCTTCAAGGATTAGTCAGAAGACCACTTCACGCCATCGCTGTAGCCGTACGCTCGACAGTCTGATGGCCATAGGCCAAGATGCCATAGAGAGCGTAGGCTGACTCATAGCTTGACATCAATAGTTGAGCAAATTCACTCGACAATCTAGAAGCAGCATTCGCTGCTTTGAAGCATTGAGAGCAGACAGTATATGTAGCTCGTGTGGCAACGAGAAAGGTACCAGGGAACGAAGCCCAAGTCATAGCTGAGCAAACGCGGCACACCACCATGGATAGGGATACGAAAGATTCGACGATACCCGGCATTGACAGATATCCAGGAACAATGCGCCCACTCACACGACCGAGCGGAACAAATTGGTTCTTGACGAGGAATCACTGTCCTGAGTCTTAGCCAGCGTGCAACCTTGCCCTTCGACTGAGGACCGACAGCGGTCGAAGCAGCATCACATGAGCTCGGCATGTTTGCGGAATTCTCAAAGGGAAGCGCCGGGACATTGCGGCGGAGAGGTGATAGGAGTCATGGGGCCATTGCAGGGAGCATCGAACTTGGTGACCGGATGACGGAGGAGACCTAAGTCTAGACCATGGGGGGAAGTTGAAATACATCCTCAGAAATATGGGATACTGCGATCAAGCGAGAGTAACTTGGTAACGAAGAGCGGTGAATTAGATGTCTAAGGATCCAATATCGGCAAGAAGAGAGGAGAGGAGTGTGAGTTCTCATTGAATTGAGTATGAAGATGCTTAAGTTGATAAGCATGGCGCGATTTGACGTGGCCTGGCCCAGGCGCGGGTTGCGGACGTTCCTAGAGGAGGCGTGAGACTAGCGGAGAGACGCGTAGGGCTGGGAGGGGAGGCGTGCAGCCAAGGCTGAAGGGACATGCAGATGTTAAGCGAATCAAAAGTAGATACAGTACCACGGTGGCTGATACTAGAAAAAGCTATGATAGCAACCGCGAAACCCAAAGACAACTGTGAATGATGGAAAGGAGAATACTCAAATACGGATGTCGTTAATATTCGCTCCAGAGTGCCTAAGCAAAAGCGTGACATGACTCCAGAGATATGTACGGGATACAGCTTGTACCTGAGATCACAGAACTGTGTAGACTGCTTGTTTACTCATGGAGCCTGCATTTGATTCCCCCATCTTGAAATTTTAGATGACTGAGTTTATAGTAGATCGAACGTCGTGGAAAGAAGCTTCTCGAATGCAATGACCTGTCTTGTATGTTGGCTGCAGATGACGAAATGGTATGCCGTCAGTGGGAATGCGGCGGGTTGTGACGTTGAAGCAAACGCGTCCTGTAATGCACTCAAGGTGCCGCTCGCACGAGACTGAAGGGGTGGAAGATAGCAGTGGCAATCGATGACAAAGGAAGAGTACGGAGCTCAGGAGTTTCCAGTACTTGGCTGAGTACCGTTGGCCTTGCGCTTGTCTTCTTTCTGAGCCTGCTGCCGTTGCCATTCCAGTAAGATTTTTTCGTTCTCTCGCCTCTCACGGTCAAGCTTGGCTCGCCGCTCTTCCTCGTTCCCTGGTAAAGGAATTGGTTAGTATGCTCCGAAGCTCGTTGGAGGTCTGACTACCATCTACAGTTCGTGCCACCCGAATCATGATAACGCGTGTTTTGGCAGGGACGTAGTTGCGGGAAGACAAGTCAGTGGCCGAAGAGAAAAGAATCAAGGATGGATGGTGGCAATATCCTGTAACAGTGGAGGTAGAACACAAGCGATGCTTCAATGTGGCGGCTGCGAGCACTGTAAAGAAGTTCAAGCACACGTTCGAGGATTGAAGGTGAGAAGAGTGTCATGAAGGAAACCACGAAGCGCTTGCGGGGCAGGCAGGACTAAGAAGACAGCACCATTGCCGTACTCCCTTAATCATCGGTACTGGCAGGGATGGCACAAGTAGAGGCCAGAGCACAATCGCCGTTACCTCAGCAGTTCAGGGGCTCGGTCAGCACGCGCTCGAGCTAGCCAAGGGAGGATATGGACGGCGATGTCATGGACGATCGCGCGTGACAACATCCGTGATAAAACTCAGACCCACAGTTCAGGTAGGTCCATCTCCAATCTACTATCACAACCAACCAAGGATTCTGAATGGCTTGAACATCTCCGATGGCTCCGATGGTTCCAATACCCCGCTTAGAGGTCAAGAGAAAGCGAAGATGATGTGATTGTGAAAGGAATTGCCGTCGTGTAGGCTGTGTAACCTGAATCTAACCCTGCCTGAGGTGGAGTAATGCTTTCCGGGCCTGAGTGCAAATACCATCACGTGACTGTTGCTCTGAGCCATACCTCCTATCTTAAGGTACCTAACCCTAAGAACTTGGGAAAATGGGAAAGCGGTGAGTGGTGCACGAGCCTCCTGGAGCGCTGCGGCGGCTCACCTTGCCAGATCCCCAGGACCGTCCGGAGCCGTCCAGGCCGATCCCGTCTGGATGTAGGTATGTGCACAAGAATAACGCCGTGGTCAGTTTGGCTGGGCTGCGTCATTCGCTGCTTTCAGGGGCCTCGATAGATTCTACTGACGCTACCGAGTCCGAGCAGCCTTGTCTGTCCTCGTGAATTCCGTGACAAAAACGGTCGGTCAGGACTTCATGCCTGGCACATGGCAGTGTTTGCACTGCCTTTGCTTGAACTGTTATTCGCTATGAAAACGAGCTCGACAGCCGCAAATCTGATGCCAGGTTAGCGCTAGCACTTGAAACGCTTAAATGCACTTACGCCGAAACCGCCGAGAAAATTTCGCTCCGTTTCGCCTTAGTAACGCACGTCATGCAGATGATGAACAAGACGCAAAAGATTGCAATGAGAATCAAGCGCATCGTCATGGAGTGAATCCAGTATAAGATACCGAATGAGCTTATGAGGAGTACGGCCTTAAGCGTCATGACGAAGATATCTGCACAATTACGTAGGGTTGCCTCTCGATATCCAAACTCGTCGCAATTGCCCCGGAGTCGTCCAAGGCGTTGGCCAATATGTTTGTCGAACCAGAAAATGAACTTGCTCTTGACCCATTCCGTGAACAAATCATCGTCTTGTCGTGGTTTCACGCATACAAGGTCTGCCGCATGTGTGTCTGGTGCCTCCAAGGAGCCCCAGACTTTTCCATCTGGTCCCGTTAGGCCGCAATTGCCTCTATTGGGTTGTTGGAGCCACCACTGATGATATTTAAGGTCAGATTTTCGGGGCGGACGTGTGGCCGCCATTTTGATCGTCAAGAGGAAGAGTTCGTCTGAGCCAAGTTAACCATACATACATCCAACACAGCAGATACATTACCTACAGTATTCTTTCAGCGTTACCATCATTTCTTCCACAAGCTGCGACTGCTTCCTGCCTTCTTCAAAGGTTGAACCCGCTTGCTCTGAGTCTGGCTCATGCTCTTCAGTAGCTGCACGGTGCAGAAACCTCCAGTCCTTGGCATAACGCATGCGTCCCTGCTCTGACGAATGGCTGTCAGCACTGAGCTGTTCACGCAAAAGACGTTCGAGCTCCATCAGTTGTGCCTGTTTATGAAGGAGGCCGAGATTCCCCAGTTCCAGAAAGCTCCGGAAGCTGGCCGCCTCAGGCATGCGAGCGAAGTGGTGAGCTAGCCGTGGATAGCCCGGTATGTTCTCAGAAAGGCCGTCCATTCTCTGTTCTAGTAATAGTATAAGTGGTTATGAAAAGACCTAAGACTCTTCGAAACGGACGATATACTAGAGCTAAGCAATACACCTCTCGCTAGGCATAGCTTCGGTGGGGAAACCGCTTGCATTTATCACTGACTTTGTTAGTGCAATGTACGTAGATAGCTGGGCAAGGCTTATACCGGGAGCCGCATTTCCCAGTGAGCCATGAGAGCTCTCAAGCCTATAGGGACTGCATGCTCTGCAGCTCTGCCACATTTGCATTTAGCCAGTATTCCGCTTGACTCCGTGCTGCACGCTTATATGTACTCGAAAGCTATCCAGGAGAATTACTGGCTGCCAAAAACGCCTCTTCAGCACCTCAAGTGTCGCAGTGTCGCTGCAAACGGGTTGGAATGCATATCTTGTAACCATGACGAGCCATAGACAGCACACGCACACAGTAGGCAGGGCGTCTCAGAGAAGAGTCCAGGAAGTCCAGAACGAAGAGGAAGCAGACGACACGACTTGCCTTAGGCAATCGGTGAGGGATCTGGCAACCCAGTTGCCATGCATGGCAGAGCGAGGCGATGACAACGCTGTCGGGCGTCGAGTGTATCTGCAAGGCATTCTCGATAACATCGCTGATTATCAAGAGGTCATATCGAGCTTCAGAAGCTGCAGTCGTAGAGACTAAAGCGGTGAGGGAGGTCATCCAATCTCATATGTAGCGTGTGGTTACACACCCCTGGCACGTATGTCGCTAGGGTACCCAGAATGGGTAGCTTCGAAGGACCCCGGCCCGGTAAAGGGGGCACAAGCATTTCGCACATTGAAGGACGCAGTACCTACGCTACGGAGCATCCCGCAGCCTACCTATTCCGTGCTTAGAAGCGATGCTAATATGCTCCCAACATGTACGAGTAGAAAGACAACGATACTTACATAACCAGAGTTCACCCCATACAACTGTGAACAATGCAATGCAGTACTATCTCTGATATTAGAGATCCTCCACACGAGGATGAAAAAGCTCGTAGGATAGAGTACCTCAATGCCAAGGAGCACAAGGCGCCCAAGGTTACGAGTTCTGAATCTCCTTTCCTCCAAAAAGGTGCTATGATCGTCCAAAAGCCGTTTTTCTTGAAGGCAACTGAAATCAAAGGAATCAAATGATAGAGGAGAATCGCTCTTCATCATCATGCATTTTGGATGTGCCAAACGAATCACAGTAAACTCTACACATGCTGGATGAATCTAGGAAGACATACTCTACCTATTCTACTAGGGAGTCACTGGCCTCCTTTGTTGGGTCTATTGAGGACACAGGTGTCAGGTTGGTGAAGATGTTTCAAAGCACAGCTCCAGACCGCAGGTCGTAAGAATGTACTCAAGAGCCAAGCAGATAATATGGAAAAAGGAAAGGAAAAAAACAAAAACAAAAAGCCAGCCACGCGCTTCTTGGTCCAAGAAGCAAAATTCGCCTCAAGAAAACAAGAACCTTTTTCCGTCACACTACTATTTCCTTTGAGCGCGCTATAAAACGGCTGCGATGTGTACCTGTAATTGGTTCTCATACTGAGCAGTTCCTGGCCCATGAACATCTCCATTAGGCTTTTCTGTAAGAGATTTCTTCAATTCGGACCATTAGGACCGTGAGTTGATCAAATTCTCCAAACCTGAACTTCGGAACTTACATTGCCCAAGCGATGGTGTATTCTCAGGAACGCTTTATTCCAGCCATTGACCATGGCTCTGATTACTGCTGCCCCTACGAAGAGTAAGCCTGTAGCTAGCGCTTCGCATAAATGAATATTTTCTATTACCCATGCCATCATTTGGCCAAGGCTGACGGATCTCGCTTTCTATGTCAACGGAACATCCCTTAGCCTATCCAATGTAAAGCAGACGAGATCCGCCAACTGATTCGACAGCTTTAGTAAGGTCTGGAGATTCTATTCAGTTTATGTAGAAAGTACACTATGGTCAAGGCTGCCATCGGAGCTACCATTAAGAATGGTTTGAAAATATTCTGGTGACCACAACGTGGACTACAATGTAAGTTCCCGCTTCAACCGGCAGCGGACAAGTCTAGAGGCGATGTACAAGAGAATGCATTCACCTGCGGGTTCTTGAAAGCGGTAATCAACCCCTCAATTGCCGCATACATGCCCAGTGCTGATGTTGCTAGCGCACCCCCAGTATAAAGCACGTGCGAGATGTTCATGAGCACGTTGAATAAGCCTCCCGAGAAAAATGCTCTAATCCACCGCCGCAAGCCCGTATCCCTCCGGATGACAGTGCCGGTTGTTGGATCAAAGCCATCACCATCACTGCCCTTCATGGCCTTAAGTTTTAAGTTGTAGCCTAGTGCGAGCATCGGGGGAAACGTGTAAGTGAATTGAATGAGGGTGGCGGCCGAGATGACAGTGACGAAGCCGATGTAGTCGGGAATGGCGGCGGCAACGACAAACGCGATACTCCAGTAGATGGGTACGAGGGCTATCCAGAGGAATTTGCCGAGCCTGGTAGTCAAGGGAGGCGCGTTAAGGAGGTCCATCAGCACGTTGTTGTAAAGCACCTTGACACCTGAGGTCCGAATTAGTATTGCTGTGGGTGGAAACATAAGGAGCACGAACCAATGTTGCCGTAGAGTCCTGCTGCAATCAAGCCAGATAGTACCGCAAGCATGTTCCCCACGGTCTGCCAGCCATAGACGGATACGCCTTGATAGGACACTTGATAAGAGTACTGGCCTTGAAAGTGGTAGACGTAGCAGCCATAGATCATGTACACGGCATAGATGAAAAATTGTGCCCCCCACATGGCCTTGACAAAATCGCGTGGTCGTCGCATCTCAGCCATGAACTCGACGAATAATTGAGCTCCACCGTAGGCAAGGACACCAGACATGAGGCCGCTGACAGATCCGACGACACTGCTAGGATCAGGCAGACCGTTGTAGTGGACAATGGGAGGGTAGATTCCATTCTCATCTGGAGTGATGCTATCGGGATCGACAGCAGAACCGGCAGATCCAAGAACAGAGATGGCGAAATTTGGAGGACTATGCGCTATGACGCCCATGGTGATGAATATGACCAATAGATTGAGGAAGACTGCAGCATTCGCAAGCCAACCGTAATTTCGAAGGGTTCGGATCTGACCGATTAGGAAGCCGGCAATGACAAACAGAACGACACAAACGGCATAGCAGAGTCGGAATTTGCTAACTTGAGAAAGCCCTTGTCCATTCTGGATTGTGACTTGACCGAGGATGAGCAAGAGAGCCAGGGCCTGGAGAACGTTGATAATATGGCGCATGACAGGTCCAAAGATGCGCAAACCCAAATCACCGTAGTTACGGCACGGGAACTCGTAGGAATCCAGACCCATGAAGCATTTCCAGATGAGATAGCCTGAGTAGCCTGCCATGAAACCAAAAACAGTGTAGAGAGCAATGCCGGGTCCCCAACCCAATGTTCCCATGGCGAAACCAACACCATATGGTCCGAGAATGTCTGTTGTAATGAGATAGAAGCATGCCCCCCAGGTCGCTGAGCGCATAAGCCGCGACGCATTGATCCACTCTTCATCTGAGATTTCCAGCCGGTTGGACTGCTTAGCTATATTGATGCTCGGAATTTCTGCAGGATCACTCTCGTCGTGGGGTTTATGGGACTGGCGATGGAGGAGAACATCAGTCAAGGTCTTCTTTTCATCTTGAAAATTGTCTTCGAGTTCGAGCACTCTCGTTTTCTGAGCGTAATAGTAATACTCTTCAAAATAGACATCCGAATCGTGTAGCTTTCGGTCTTGTGGTCTGATAAATGTGCTTGTATGGACGACTTCTTCGCCTTTGGGCGGAGTTAGATGATCCGGGACCTCAGTGGGCGGATGGTCACGGGCGGACTCGTATTCGGTTTTACCCGGATCCATATTGATGGTGAACCCTAGTAAAGTCCTTGGCAACGGCTCGAGGGTCCAGAGTCCAGAGGTATAGTCGAGAAGATGAGGGCTGGCGACGGGCTGCCTTGGCGGTTTTGTATGACGGTACGGCCGAAGACGACGAGGAAGCTGAAGTCCTCGTGCTTCTCCTGCAGCCTCCAGTTGCTTTCCGCGCCTTCTTGGCGATCCTGCGCCGGCATGATGATTGCGACCCTATCAGTACAGGGATGCTTTAGTGGCAAAATGGAACAACCACTCTGGATACAACCCTACCGTCCCTCTCACTGGTCAATCTTTCATTTGTGGTAGAAAGAGCCTTCCTGCCGGTCAGTGAGATTTTAGCTTTGAATCTACGTTAAACGTGACTTGGCTGGAACGTCCATCGCATTATTGCACACGGCCGGCAAGACTCATCCCAACGTTTATCTGAAATAGGCAGGTTGATATGGAATAACGATGGGGGCTCATCACGGACCATTCGTTTTTCGGGGAGAAGACGGGTTCGTCTTACCGAAAGTTGAGACTGATTGGCTGGACTATCGACGGGAGATCCTGCAATGGGGCTAGCTACATGAGTGGCTGCGGTTGCATTGATGCGTCGGTGCGTCCATACGGAGTATTACACGAGACGCCACCACCGCACGCTCGAAGGCGACCCGCGCGCCGGTGCGTATCTTAGCTAAGCTAATTCCGCCCGCACTGTACAATTTACATCAATTTTCTGCGTCCGATGTCTACCTAGCTACGACATCCTTTCACAAACGAGAATAACCGCTGCCGAAGGAGAAAATTCGGAGGATTGTGGAGCAATAAGTTCGGATTCGCGGAGACCCTTGTGCAAATCCCTCAAATATATGCAGGTCTTAGAGGCTCCATTAGAGCACGCAAGTCGTAGACATTAGAGGCAGGAAGTTGGCATGCACATCAGCACCATTTCCAACGTCAGTCTCGTCATCGTAGAGATCCATGAGAAAGATTATCTGAGACGGGCGTGGTGGACAGCCGTAGAATTTTATGTAGCAGTGTTCTGTAGGTAATACAAAGTTTCCATCCCGTTGGTCCCCTTCGGTCCCTTGTGGTCGTCTCCGATTCCCTCACTCTGCACAACCCAGCACCAAGCTTAAAATCTATTCAGCTTCAAATCACAATGGCCAATTCATCCCGAGCTAGGCCTTCCTCCTTAATGATTGGATAGTAAGGAACCATCGCATCCGCCTGTTGGACATAGGCCATGTTGTAAACCCGCCAATACGGATGACGCACCTTCCTTGCGCTATGGAAAAGACCGTGCCAGATGTACCCCATGAGCTTGCCCGGTCCAATAGCTAAGCGAATCGCATCTATAGCTTCGATGACTCGATCGATGACGTGCGGTGAGGTTTCGTAGATGTTCGGTAACAGGAGATTCAAGAGGTGCTCCATCGCATCTTCGCATCCCAACCCGACGACGCCAAGGGCAATATGCTTAACAACAGAAGCTGATGTCTGTCGATGGACTTGGTCTCGATCGGTTAAACCATCTGAAAGTAAGTCAATGCAGGCGAAGGCGTAGTCTTTCGCCATCTCGCCAATGTATTCGAAGAGAAAGCTCAAGCTCTTGAGGACTCCATTTCTAACGTTCAGATCTTGCTGCCTATACTCATTCATGACAGCTGGCAGTACTGTGAAAGGAGCACAGGACTCGGCGACAATCCCGATCGCAACCGCTGTACAGACCCGAGATTGACGTTCCTGGACCCGGAGATTGTTGAGAAGGGTGGCGAGTACATCGGAGGGCCCGATTGCTTTTGCAATGTACCCAAATGTGTTATTGGCAGCACGACGAATGCCCTTCTTGTGCGCTTTGAGTAGATCCAGAAGCTCAAAGACAATACGCATCCATTCTCTTGCATTGACGGATTCCGGCCCGCGGTCGGCTGCACGTCCCAATAAGTCTACCGCGTTCTCCTGCACTTTCTCATGTCTGTTCCGAAGAATAGGTGTAATGCGGGGTATCAGGTCTTTGAGAGGCGGTTGCATCGAGCCGACACCCACAACGGTGACAATGCTACGGAGTGCACCAAGGATTGATCCCAAGACTTCCGGATATTCTTCGCCAAGATATTCGTATAGAGCCGTGCTCAGCTTTCCCAGGATGGCATCTTCATTACATTGCTTCAAGACAGGAGCAATGCGAGATATAAGATCCGCAGCCTGTTGACGAACGGTAGGAGATTTGTTGTTCAGCCTCCAGAGGATCGCTGAGCTCACTTGCATAAGGTAAGGATGACAACGAACGCCAAGGGCATTGACAATTGTGGCAAAGCTGTTCAAGAGGATGGCATCCTCCACTGCCTGTTCAGCAAACGCAAACAGCATGCCGTCAATCAGCCGCTCTTCCAGGCGGGCATCGATATCGGCAGCGCCTTGACTTGCAATGACCTTCTCCAGTGTTTCTGCCGTCATTTTGCGGTACGCCTCGCTCTCATCCTTCAGGTGAGACACGATGCGCTCCGTCACTTCTCCCGCACCAACCTTTTGCGCAATGTCGACAGAGGTGTCCACGACCGAGCGATAATTACGTTTGTCAAGTGCCATTCTGCGGTTCCAGAAGCACTTGAAAAACTCGGGAAGGACTCGCTCCTTGAGGAAAGTCGCCGTGACTCCGTTGGTATTTGCACACTGAGAAAGCACCTTCAAAACGACTTTCTTCATCTCCTCGTCGGGCGAAGCTGCTTCCCTCAATACAATGCTAATAATCTGTGTGCAATAGTAGTTGGCGTATTCTTCGTCCATCAAAGGAATGATGTATCCTACGGCCTTTAGGAAACCAGCGAGGCCTTTTCCGCGCTGCTTTCGAGCTCCAGTCCAGAGAGGATTAAGAATGTCGTCAAAGGATTCGATACCGTAAGGATTCGCAGCTTCAGCAAGAGCGGCGATCGCCAAGCTTGTCACTGTGCGAACCTTTTGCTGCTCGTCATTGAGACAGTCTGAGATGCATTCTACTAATGCGCGCAGATGTGGAAGAATTGCACATCCCATCAGAATTGGAATTTGCTGGATGACCTTAACCCCAGTGTGCCTAGCATGCCAAGATTTTTTGCTGCGGCAAACAGCCTTGAGGAAGGGTAGTAGAGCTGGAATTCCTAAAGCAGATGCCACCACAGCTAGAGCTCTAGCCGTGGTGTTTCGGACGTATTCGTCGCTTGAGTCGATCTCACTACGAATTGCCGCGAGCATGGTTGCAAGGCCAACTGCTCGTGATAGTGAGGCGATAATCTATGTACAAATTAGCCTGAGCTCAACTTTTGTGGGTGCGCGATGAAAGATTGAAAGCCATGAAGATGAATGAAGGAGATATAATAGAACGTACCTCACGCCCTTCGACTCGCTCGTAAAAGTCCGAACTAATAAGCATGGGTTCAATGACCACAAGCAGGCGCTTTGCCCAAGGCCTGCACAGGGCGTCGAGTTTGAAGAGGCAGCGATCGACCACTTTGGTCAAAAGATGACGTTCTTGATCTTCAAGCGTCTTCTCCATGAGTAATGGTAGGATTTGGTTGAATAGAGGTCCAGCACCGAATTGACGTGCGTTGTCCGTAAGTTGACGAAGAGCTGTCTTCCGCATCGGAGGCGTCCCATTCTTGACTTTGAGGAGAAGCCGCATAATCTTCCGTTCACGTAACTCCTCCATGCTGAGCTCGTTTTCATCAGCGCCATCAACAAGTTTGCCGAAATAGCTCATATCCTCCGCCTTAAAGAATTGCAGGTCGCCCACGCCAGGAATCTCGGTGGGCAGTTGCTTGCCTAATGACCGAGCACTCTCTGGCTCCTGCATCATGAATCCGCCTCCATATCCTTGCGCGGCTGCTGCCGGAGTGGGAGCCGTGGTAAGCCTACGTGCAGCGGGCCGAATAGGCTCATAGCCGGGAGGAGGGTCAAGAACGTTATAGCCTTCTGCGCTTCCAGGAAGCATCTGGTCCAATTCTTCGTCGGAAAGTGGTGCGTTGCGTGAGGAAATATCTGTACCGAAGCCAGTAGTGACGGCCTGTGATGGATGGATTGGGGTGTCCAGGCCTGAATTGACGGCAGGGGTTGCTCCTCCAAGAGTTGGTGCTTGATCCCATCTGTTGCGCTTGGAGCCTACTTCTCCGTCAGGCGCGGGCGCTGAGTCCCATCGGCTGCGCTTGGAGTTCACTTCCCCGTCAGGTGCAGGAGCGGAATCCCATCTTGACCGCTTGGAGGTCGCCTCTTCTTTGACGCCGTCTTCACCTGATCCTTCTGTAGACATGTCCCATCTCTTCTTCCGTTTACGTCCAACCGCGGCATCGGCCTTTGAATCATCACCATTAAGCGTCGTGTCGGCTGAATCAGCTTTCTTGAGTGTGGCCTCATTCTCCACGACACCGTCTTCGCCATTGGCTTTTTTCTCGGCAATGAGTTTAAGGACGCGCTGCTCTTCCTTGTCAAGCTCCGATTCAGCCAGAACTTCTCGGTACGTCTTTCCATCGGCTTGTCCATTTGTCTGACCGTCAGCTGCGAAAGGGTCAGCCATGGTTGGAGCAAGACTTCGCTCATATCGTCGCTTTTGATAGTCGCTCTCGCGAGACTGAATCTGTGCTTGCTTCTCCCGTCCCAAGAGAATGTCCTCTTCCTCGGCACCCCCCCTAGCGAACTCATCCATCTGCGCTTTGGTCGCGGTGTATTGCCCTACCAGTCTTCGACCACCATCGCCATCCGCATCGGCCATTTCCTCATCTTCATCGGCTACAGCAATAGATGTGTTGTAACCCGCATATTTATCAACACCACCACGATCATAGAGATCCGTGTCGAAATTGATGTCGGTGAGGGAGGCCTTGGTGGAGGCGTCAGTTCTCTGATTAGCGGGGTCGAAGGTCTTTGAACCTTTCTTCCCAGCTGCTAGAGCATTACGCTCCTGCTGGAGCCTCGTGACTTCAGCAAATTCGACTGGAGCAAGATCTGTCAGTTTTGAAGCAGTACGCATCTCGTGGTGATGTGGCATACCGTCAGACATCTTCGAGCAGAGAGAGTGCAGTGCAAAGAGACTGAGGTGACGCCACTCAGTCTGAGCGGTTGATAGGTGGGAGAGAGCAGATAGCCCGCTCTCTATCGACTGTGGACTATGGAGCAAGATCTCTGTTCACAAGAAGCGCGACCAGCGCCTGTTGGAAGGAGATTTGTCACTGTGAGGCAAAGTGCAGACTAAGGTTCTACCCGCATAGGCCAAGGCTAAGTCGGGTGATGACCCGTGCGCTGGTCACGTGCAGTTCTGCCTTCTGGCTGTCACACTCGACTGTGCTTGCCTACTCCGTACTGGAAGCTAACAGCTAACCGAGGATTCATTACCAATTGCGAAACACTGGAAAGAATGAATACCGGTTTCCATCTCTACTCCAGCCATTCTCGGGGATGAGCCGTGCTGGGAGATTCCTCTCTTGTGTTGGCATCGGCCCTCTTGAAATTGTGCCACTAATCGAGGCATCCTTCGCTAGGAAGGCGCCGGTCAGGGTTGTAGATTCCGCCTCCTCCGTGGACGCCGTGCCGCTGACTATCCAAGTGCTTCCCGATATGAATAAGAAGGGCTCGCTGCTAGCCCATCGTTGATAATGCTGACGTCCTTTCCAAACTTTTCCCTTTTCACTTTCGACCTTCACTTCGTCGTGAGCAACTGGCAGGTATAGGACAGCATTGAAAGTATCCTTCTGTTGGTCTTGACTCCTTCCTTTCATATTTCACACCGCTACACTGCCGTTGGACGCAAACTGTAGAATGGACTGGTATTCTATACTTATACGAATACTTCTCTCGGTTTCCTGTTTCGTAGCGTCCCTTGCCTTGTATAGGTCATTGCTCCATCCTTTGGCCAAGGTCCCTGGTCCACGTACAGCCGGCATAACTCAATTCTGGTTGGCAATTAAAGTTAGCAACGGCAAGGTCCACCGTACTCAGGAGCATCTCCATCGAAAGTACGGGCCAGTCGTTCGCGTTGCACCAAACGAAGTCAGCTTGAGTTCCGCAGATGCTCTTCGATCGGTTTATGCTGCGGGCAGTGGATTCCTCAAAGGGCCATGGTATCGCGTAGCGAAAAGCCCGGACACCATCGGCCCAGGCGCAGATTCCCTGGATCTGTTGACTGAAGAGAATATGGACCGATATCGCCTTCAGCGGCGTGCCATAGGACCACTTTATTCCATTGCCGGCATCGAAAAACATGAACATCACATCGACCGGACCATCTCCCGTTTCGTGACCAAGGTCAAAAGTCTCAACGATCAATTCATTGACCTCAGCTACTGGATGTATATATTTGCAGTTGGTACGTTTCCAGTCTCAAAAATTGCACAAGAGGATGCAGTGAGAAATTTCACGAGTCACACTGAGGCCCGATGATTGTGCGTGCGGCCTTCCAGGTTGAACAATGCCTATGATTGGACTGTCAAGTAGATCTTCTACTACTTTTCTTCGGGTCCTGTTGAGCTTTTATCAATGGTACTTGTGTAAGGTAGCCAGTTTTATTGGACACCGCCTCGAATTGTGGTGGTTGATCGACAACCTCGAATGGCATGGACATCTCCTATCTCATCCTCTGATATTTGCATCCTCTTTACTGACGTATTGACAACTCCTAGATACGCTGTCCAACATCACATTCTCAGAGGACCAAGGCTACATTGAAGCCGGCAACTCCGGTAACAACTTTGAGGAATCACACAAGATGTGGCACTTTATGAGTCTTACTGGTATTTTTCCTACTATTGTCATGTTTCTTCAGAACTACGCTCTGTTCGCTAAAAGATACAATTATCTGCTTACTCCGCTCTTCACCGCTTTTGGGATCAAGTCAAGTAGACCTATGCCAATGTTCGCTGTATGTACTGCCTTTCGTTTTTCCTCAGACAAACTGTTTAATTGAAGCCACACTGCTTTGTTACACAGTCAAATTGCTAAATATTGAATAGTGGGCTGTAGGCAATTTGCAAAGGCGCCTTGACCCAGCTTCTAATAGCGAAGACACCAAAGGAGATGCTCTGACATCTGACTTGAACTCCGATCTAATCCAGCTTCACCAAAATAGACCCGAGTTCAAAACTTCTTACGCCCAAAACATGACTCTGTAGACCTCTCGTAGAGCAGCTCCACGACGTAACTGACAAGGAGCTAGGACCAACTTTGGCGCTGGCACCGACACGATCTCTAGCTCCTTGACCGCTATCCTTCTCTGTTTGGGCTCATCCTCATCCTCGCAGCGCCGTCTCCACGCAGAGCTCGACCATGCCTTGGCCTCCGGCTCACTCCATTCTCCTTCTACCTACCAAGAAGCATCCAAACTCGAGTATCTCCAGCTCTGCATAAAAGAAGCTATGCGTCTGTACCCTGCTCTCTCCATGTCCATGACTCGAGTCCACCCTACCAAGTCGGTGACCATCGACGGGTACCACCTCCCAGCCGGCACCATCGTGGGCATTAATCCCTACGTTATCCATCAGGAGAAATCCATTTTCGGGGACGATGCCGATGTCTTTGTACCCGAGCGTTGGATTCCAAGTTCGAAGCGTTCGGTGGAGGAGATCAAGAATATGGAGCGGAATATGACTACTTGGGGTTGTCCACCGAGAACGTGCCCAGGCCAGAGCCTAGCGATGATAGTGATGAGCAAGTTTCTGACAGAGATTCTTGCAAAGTTCGAGGTGGACGTAAGTGTGGATGATCGTACAGTTTCGAGGGCCTATTTTGCGATCCAGATGACGGGTATCAAGATCCGTTTCAACGAGAGGAGAGGATGAGAGGGGAGGAAAGGCGTCAGCTCCTACAGCAACTGTGAGCCACATTCTCTTTGATACTTGAGTAAGGTCTGTTCGAAATTTTGAACACAGACATCTATTCGAAATCAATCAAGCGTTCCGTTGTTCCCATTTCTGCGAAATGTCTTACGATTGGTTACAGGAAATGGGAGCCCGATCCCACCAATATGGCCATACTCTGCATCAGAGTTTCGCTTAGACATGTACATTTTTAGACATTAGCATCTTTTTTCACCCTACCTCGTCGCGGAAACAATTGCTCGATGTTTATCTTGTATCGCCTCAGATTGTTCGTTAAGTCCGCATTACATATAGTACGAATTTTGAGCGCGGAGAGCAAGAAAGAAATGTAATTGTTGCTATGAACAAGACTTGTCAAGGTTAACTGAAGAACCAAGAATATCCACAAGAAAAGAAGAAAAGTCTTCCAGGTGCCCCAAGTCTCGAGTAATCCACAACGCGCCGATAAATGCCGGATACCATATCTAAAAACCAGTGACCCGTGTACACCATTTTTCATAACGTTGCAGTTAACATGATTCATGATAATGCGTGGTGCTGTGCCAACCTCCTATGCACATCCAAATGCCTTGCTTTCTTCGTCGCAGCCGCCTGGAGTGCACCATTGGGTCCCTCGCTCCAGATGGTCCAGTGCGAGTGGTGATGTCCGTCATAACCTGACGATTGCGGCAAGGCCGTCGTAGTAGTATCGGCGGCAGAAACGGAGGCAGCAGAGGCGGTGCTAGTGACGAACGTGGTCGAGTAGACAGTGGAGGTAGGCGAGAAGATGTTAGTCGCGTTGACGGAGGAGGCGGCGGGAATGCTGATTGTCGGTGCAGTTGGGGAGTAAGAGCCCGGGAGTGCAGAGCTGTTACCAGCGCCCGATGCGCCATTTTGGTAGACTCGCAGTGAGTTGATGGTCCAGAAAGCATCGACGAAGTTATCCGGGGTGCTGTCGACAAAGCTGGCGCAGTCGCCATGATTGGTGCTGCACGAGTTTAAATTCCAGCCGTAGTCGGGTTGATTGGTAGCACCAGCCCAGTCGCCGCAGAAAGTGAGGTCAAAGATCATCTTTTGGTTGGTGAAATGCGAGGCCACATTACATTGATCGTTGAAGGTGAATTTGGCAAGAGGCTTGCCCCACTGGGTGGGGTCAGGATAGTCGCTGGTGGCTTGTTTGATGGAGGCCTTGTCCGTGCGGGGAAAGAACCAAATAGAGAAGCTATCCTCAAGCCATTCTGTGGCATAGACACCACCACCGATCTGATTGAACCCGGATCCGAACGAGTGACTGCTGTCGGGAGAGCTTCCTGAGTCGGCGATTTGGCAGCCGTCGTGACCGTCACCTCCGTTGCAGTCTATCTTGGACTGGACTAGATCGGCGGTAAAATCTCCGTTGTTGGTCAGGTTGCAACCAGCACCTATGAGCATATCAGCATTCATGCTATGACTACGAACGTCTGAGCTCGAGTGCACCCACTGGTATGAAGAGTCATGTCATTGCCCACTTGGTTGTTGACTCCCTCGATAATATCGACCTCACCAGCAGCGGGCCACTCGGCAGGGTAACCCAGAAGCCAGAAAGCAGGCCAAGAACCGCATTCGCCACCAGGCATATGCGAAAGATCAAGAACGAACAGTCCACTGTTGTAGGAGGCCTGGCTCTGAATCCGAACACTCGGCCGACCACCTGAGGTAGTGGTGTTATGATCCGCTCCCATGTAGTAAGAGCCATTCTCGTTCTTGTTGATGAGAGGGTCACGGTTCATTGATGAGCTTGCAGCAGTTGCTTGGTCGACATATTGAACAGCTCCGTTGGTTGGGTCAGCAGCGGTTTCAAAATCCCACATGCTCCAAAAATCCCCGCCCTTCATGTAGTCAGTCTGAAGGGTGTAAGCAGCATTAGCTGCAGCAGTGAAGAGCGCCAGGCCAGAAGCAATCATAGAGAAAGACATTTTGCTTATATCAAGAAAGGAATGACTGTGCACTGATTGGCACTTGGTAAGGAGTGAAACGAGCTGGCGGAAAGAAGCGAAGAAAATGAAAAACGATGATACTCTGTTCTGGTGTACCTACATGTGCTGGGATGGACCAGCTCTTATATCTATAGCGAGACTCTGAGTCGAGGGCGGCTGTGAAGTGGGCTGCAAGAGTCAGGGTTCCCCACTGTAGCAACAGGCAGGCCTGACCAAGGGAACCGCTCTTTGTCACCACTTGATGGCGCTCATCTGGGTGAATGCGAGCCGCGTCTATGGAAAGACGTGGTGTGCAGGTGGGTCTAGGGCAGAACGAGTAAGGGATTCGAAACAGCTTTCACGGGCCATTGGGCGGATGGACGCTGGCGTTTGTCTGCATGGCTGTCGGAGGCAAACAAGCTCGATATGGTCTGCAGGCCGAGGGTGGTCGGTCTGGCGGGAGGAGTAGCAGGGGGAGGGAGTTTCACGCTGGGATGTGCTGAGCCGAGAGTAAGAACAGTTCGAAACGACGAGCCGGGAAGCCAGCGAATCCGACATGAGGGATTTTGACTCTGTGGAGGCTGGGTTGGGCCTGTTCACGCAGGGAGTGAGGTCAAGAAATCGCGAATGGTACGGTAGGGTGATAGGTTAGTAAGTTGGTAGGGAGGAATCTACCCCGTACGGAGGACTCCGCAGTAGGTCTGGGTAAGCCGGGAAGCGGCCAATCAGAGACAAGCTCTCAGGAGTAGCTGCCAAAAATTGGGCCAATCGCTCGCTTCGGCCTCCCCGCCGCCACAGCCTTCCCACACAATGGCACAAAAGCCAGCGTCTCAGTCTGAGCCAAAGCCACTCCCTCCTGCGTCGTGCACACCGGCATACACCAACCAACGTCGAGGTCACGCTCGAGGCCTCGCAATCTTGCAGAAAGATAGGCAAAGATCGACGCTAGGCGATTCTCTAACGTGCGGCAGCTAGCGCCAGCCCGGCCAGCCAGCCAGCCAGAACCATCCAGGAGAGGATACTCACCTCTCAGAGTATCTACTTCAGCCTTCCAGAAAGCCGCAAAGCTATCGAATATGTGCCACCGGCACCGTCCAAAAGCAAACACTTAGATATCCGTTCTGCACGGAATCTGTAATTCTCATCACATTGCACACATTGCCCTTAAACTCACCTAACCAGGATTCATCCGAGGATAAGTGAGTCGTACGGAGTACAACAACATGACTACGCTTAGCGTTACCACATGAGAAATGTTTTCGCGAGAGGATTCCTGAGGAATCCGTCCCGGATGGCGAAAGCGAATTAGCTAGACCACCAAGACCACCGAGGCCACCAAGGCTGTCTGACGGAGCCTTACGAAGCGTGACGAGCCGGTAATCCTCGTTCCAACGTCAACATGCCAAATGCACGACATGGAAATTGCAGTTGACTGCAGTTGATGTTGGACTTGGTATGAGCACTGGGGCCAGACTAGCTCCCACGTGACCGGGCCCGTCCAGAGTGAGACGATTTCAAGGTTGCAAAAGAAATCCAACATGCAGCTTGGTCCGCCCTGTTTGACCATATGCAATCCTCCCGCGCCTACTGACAGGTCGAAAATCCGATTTGGCGATAGGAGCCCCTGCTTCGTCCCACTAGAGAGTTCATCCGAGTGGCGATCTCCCGGCAACAAACTCGACCACGGCCATAATTTTGCTGCACAGAGAGTGATGATACATTGAGACTGCGTGAGTATGCAAAACTTTCACAAGTTGACGGCGACTGGGTAGCCTTGACTCTTGCAGATTATTCTAGGGACGTATACAATGTTTCATAGTTAACATACCGTTCACCTGAATTGCAATGGAGTATTTGAAGCTGTGCAAGCACTCACCCCCAAACAGCTCATTATCAAATCCCATTTTTACTAGCGTAGTACAACTCAAAGATCTTCGCTAGCTTCCAATCTGCATACCATTAGTAATGGGTATGGATGTCTTCTAATAATGGGAAATTGGAATACCTAGCATCGTCAATGGTCTTTGTCATTTCGTGCTGCAGGTCAGAGGCTGTGGGAAAGGTTACACACCGTCCTACACATCTCCAACATTTTCGGGGTACCTCCTACCACCAACAAGCGCTTTCCGCAAATACCTTGACTCAGTGCATGGTGGCTTTCATGATTCGTACCTTCACATTTCCGGAGCGTCCCTGGACGTCTAGAGGAACAATCGGATCAGATGGATGTACCCAATAAATGTTGCGGCATTTACAATCACAAAGACGCTCAAACTACAAGCCCCGTACGCGGAAATATGCGTGCACAGAAACATAAAAAAAAGCAAAGAAACCAACGACGAACTCCTTTCCTCCACCGGCTAGAACTGCTTACGTGCATAGTGAACATCGCAGAGGCCGACGAGGCTCTGCGGGCGCTCCGACACCCGGCATATGCTCATCCGAACCCCCTTCACCTCCCCCATCCCTCAGCTGCTGTCGGGACGGTTCCAAGCAACGCTTATGAAAGAGATGCCTACATGCAAATACCACCAACGCCCCCACACCACCACCACCATCAGCGCCCTCTTCAGTAATTCTATTATTACCGTTACTGCCATTTCCAGCAGCCACCGCACTCCCCTCAGGTACAATCTCCCTCCCTTTTCCATTACCCTTCAATCGCCCACCACCTTGCACCCCATCCCTACCACCACCCCACCACTCCCTCCTCCTCCTCCTTTCCTCTTCCCCATTCTCCTCCCATGCTGCAAACACGCCTCCTCCTCCCACCCCACCATCAACCCCCGGCCCCCAAGCCCGCTTCCCACACCCCTCGCACCTGCCCCCCGCCACTCCGCCCCTCGCTCGCCATCCGCGCTCCCGCTCCTCCTGCAACCGTGCCACGCTCCCAAAGACATCAGCATCGAGCAGCTGGTTCGTGAGCGCGAGGAGGGTCGACTCGAAGGCGTAGGCGGAGAAGATGTCGGTCAGGATAAGGCGGAGATCGGAGAGGGTCGGGGAGGTGGACGAGGCGCGGGCGAGGAACGCCACGAGGATGGGGAGGAAGGAAGAAGGGGAAGAGGCGGAGGCCGATTGTGCGCGGGGACGGGCCTGGAGCCGGGAGGAGGTGGATTGCGAGCGGGAACGAGAACGGGAACGAGAGCGGGAATGGGACTGGGACGGGGACTGCGAGGGTTGGCGGCGTCTGATGGTTCCGGATGATGGGGTAGCGAATGTAGCGAGGAGAGCGGTGAACGTTTGTTGAGTGGTATTTCGAAGGTTGGTCGTCATTTTGCTCATGTCGAGATTTCTATGGATCGTGTTAGGCGTGGTTTCAGGGCTAGCCTGGCGTACCGAGGTAGAGACATGTTGCGTGACGGTGAAGACGGCGTCGAGGAGATCCAGCCACAACAGCTCATCAGAAGCAAGGTCCTCTTCTCGGACTTGTAAGCTTTGCTTTCTCTCTGGGCGTGCCGGTCTATTGCTCAATTTGCTCTGGCTTTGACAAAGCCAAATACCAACCTTGGCGTATTTTTCGACCGCTTCCAAGAGGTCCTCCGCGGCTTCTTCTGTATTGTCAGCATCTGGACTGTCTGACGCAGCATCTAAAAGCCCGCTAAGTGCGGTACCTAGCGTTCCAAGATGTCTTGTTAAGCGGTCCATAGCTTCGCGCACGAGGCCGTCACGAGCCATGAGGATAACAGCGGCGTCAATAACTCCACCCTTTTCCATATCGGATAGAACATTGCCAAGCTGGAGATCTCCAGATTTGAGCAGAGTGATGTAGTCTGCGACATGCGTCGGATTGTGCCGACACATAAGCCGTACATAGCGTTCAACGAGCTCTGAGGGCAACACTGAAGGAATAGACTCATTCCCGTAAACAATATGGGCACTGGGCTCAAGGAAGGTACGTAAAAAGAGGTACTGAGTCTGAGAATCGTCGAAAGCATCGAGCATAGCGGGCAGTATGTCAGGCGCATAGTCCTTAATGACGTTGGCTGCTCTCACTGTATCAGTACTTGCTAGATCCTTTGCATGACCGACCATGACGGATTCCAACGCTTGTCTTTGTTTTTTACTCAACCCAGTATTCGCCCTGAAGCAGTCCCCGATACAAGTGAACACACTGTCACGATCTTCTGGGTCCTCAAAATACGTTTCGAGAAGGTCAGCGAATTCCTTTTCGGATTTGTACACGGACTTAAGAACCCGATAAAATCTTGCTTTTCTGAACAGTGGAATGAGCGAGTTGAGATCTGACGGGTGGTAGAACGACAGGAGGTACTCCACACTGAGCTGACAATCAGCTGCTAGTTCCAGACTTGGGTACTGACATAGGCCGAGAAGGATCTTATGCAACTGGGAGCCAGAAAGCAAGATAAATTGAGGAAATTTGGGTAGGTTGCGTGCTATGAACATGTTGAGAAAGATGATGCTGTCTGCTGAAAATTCCGGAGGATTCATGATTCCGAGCAAGACACTAATGATATACTGGCGGGTTACCGACGGCCCTGGATCATCATCCTGACCGGCGTCATGATCATGAGCATGTCCGTTCGGTAGCTGTTCATGGTCGCCGTTCAAAAAGCCGTCTTCGAATGCCTCGTTAAGCATGCTCATAAAGCTGCTAGTGTCAAAATGAATGAGGAGTCGAAGGTAGGGGAAACTGAGTTCTTGGGCATCTTCGTTTGTAGTGCGAACTACCTTACCACTCTCCTTTGGCCACTCCTTCACTTTTGAGGAGAACAGAAAATGATACAACTCGGATTGAGCTCTGGCGGCAGCCGCTTCAGCAAGATTCTCCCCACCTGGATAGATCCGCCCCGTAAGGGCAAATGCAAGGTATGGAAAGACCTTCATTGCGGACTCTAGATATATTGAAATGGGAGCATCTGAACCCTCCTGATCATCGTTTTGCACGATCTTGACCAACCATAGAAGATCGACAAGCGGAGTAATGTAGTCGCCAATTGCCTGCGTCCAGGCATGGATGAGCGCATCATAGAGATTATGTTGCTTGAAAAGAGTCGTTGCTGAGTCAATATCGATAGTTCTCGCATCAAGTCGACAGATCATTTCTTCCAACCGGGCATCCTGACCAATTGAGGTGAAATGTGTAATGAGGTCCTTGAATACTGTAGGCGGTAGCATTGTAAGCTGCCCTTCCAATATAGCGGCCTCCAAGGCTTCGAGAAGGACGGGTTCGCAAGAGGCTTCTTCATACTGCTCATAGATGTCTTCCAGCAGGAAGTCCGGCTGGTTCATGCTAAGGCAAGCATTGAGACTCTCCACAGTTAGCTGCTGTAGTTGCGTTTGCTGTGACTCGTCTGTTTCGACCTTTCCTGAACGTGCCAGTTGGTATTTGGTCGAGGCAGATATCATATCCAACAGCTTTTCCTGGACAACTGAGTGTCGTGCGCTATCCTCCTCGGGTAGTCCAATTGTGAGCCTGTCAGTGTCACCGGTGTAGTACGATGTTGCAAGCGAAATTGCGCCTATGAAGTCGCCTTCTTCCATGAGCGCCAATAGTCTATCCGCCCAGTTTGATAAAGTCCCAATAGAAATATCGTTGAATCCAAGTAAAAATAGCCGGCCTTTGTACGCTCGAAAACTCATGTGAAATGCATCTGCGACAACGCCATGCAAAGAAGCCTCATCTTCATCAAGATTATCCACAACTGGCTGTAATTGCTGAGAAAATAGATCATGATGGTAAATATGTTTGTACAAGAGGTCGAAAGAATCGGTCACTCGCAGGCTTTCATCTTCAAGAATCAATAGACGTTGACTTATTGTAAGAACACCAAGCACGGATCTACTTAACCACTGTACTGCAACGATTGCCTCTTCGTTCCGCCATCGACTTCTCGGGTGGAAGTGTAGAGTCGGCGGCTTGTCCTTCTCAGAGTCGGCTTGCTTCTCGGTGTCTTCCACATCCAAGATTGTAAGCACATTCGACCAGCAGTAGACTAATTTTGTGAGTGTATGGGCTGGGGATCTTTCATTAGTCTGCCCTCTGAGTTTAACAGCAGGGAACCACGCGAGACAGCCGCTCAAGGCACTATGTGGTGCGATTTCTTTTGGTCTTGGAGCTTTGTGCTGCGTCTGAGCCACAGGAGTCGTTGAAACGATGACGAGGAGATACGGAGTAAGCAACGCAGTGAGGCCCATCGTGTCTGTAGGTCTCTCAACATTTCCAAGCGGTAATGCCGAGAAAGCTAGTACTGAGCTTGGTTTTCGCGGTTTGTCTTCTGGTTGCGGCCCCGGAGGATAGCGTCCGAGGATGCGAATTGTCCTGACAGATCGAGCTACAGGCCCAAGTCCTCTTGTGGCAAGATGGGAGAAAGCCATTCCTCCATCGTCAGCAGACACCAGTGCAGTATGCCTAGTACCTAAGAATGCCATATGCAGGATCGCACTTCCAGATACGTGTCCGTCTGCGTGCGGCTTGTCCATCAAAGAGCGATCAACGGGCAGAATATGTAGAAAAGGCTTAACAGGCCTAGCAAGCTCCCATGTGAAGATATTCCCGGTGGCATGTCCACCAGCAACCGTAGAGTAGTCTGCAGAAATGGCGATAGATGTCACACTGCCACTTTCAGCGGCTAAAGCCACTTAGCGCCATGATTCAGAAACTTTTTTGGCGGAGCATTACCTTGTGTGTTAGGTCCTATTATAACCTTGAGTGTCTGTTGATAGTCAAAAGCCAGTATGTATCCCTTCGAGGTCCCGACCACCAACGAGGCTGCGACAGCCAGGCATGTTGGGCGTCCAAAGTTACGCTTCCCTACTTCTGAGAATATTTGTCCACTTAACTTTCTGAGTTTAGACCATCTGACAACCTCCCACGGCGCTTGTGGTGTGTCTGCTTCGCCGTCTTGCTCCCCACCAGACCTCGGCAGGTTCGATGACAAGGATGACTGGCGGGACCCCGGCAACAGAAAGGCCGGTGATATATTGCGAGGTGACTGTAAAGGCGAGGAGGACAGGCGCGACTGGAACCGCCTCTCGAAAGGCTGTAAAGGGCCAGAGGCTGTCCTGGAAACAGTCGCGCGCGATGCGGGAACACTGCTACCCGGTGACGACCAAAGAGAGCCTTGAATTGATGGAGTATCGTCCGGAATAGACAGTGATTCATTTGGGCTTGCAAGAGAGCCGGAGCCGATAAAATCTACCTTGTCACCGTCGTCCTTCTGGGCCCGATCGAACCCTTCATCGCGGGTTCGTTCTTGTTCTCTAGCATCATCTCTTTGGACATACTCTTCATCCACCTCAGTCCATCTGGATAGTCTTAGGTCTTGTTCCCGTGCCAGCTCGTCTGCAACTTCATCTTCGTTCTCGCCCCCTCCCCCATTACCGTCGGAACTGGCGCTCATCTGCTTTCTTCTCGTGTTCTCATAACTTCAATTTCATTTTGGTCTTCGAATTGTCTTTCTAAGACTGTGGTCTAAGGCCTTCGCCTATGCGATACTGAGGCACAAAGTGTCGAGCAGAGAGAGAGGTATTCGTGGGACGTCGATGGCGCAGTCTGGGATAAATGATATTGACGGAAATTATTAGCAGGCTTCAGAGCCGTCGCGAGCGTAGACACTAGGGAAAAAGGTACTGCGTCGTCGCTGAGGTCGGTTTGAGTTATCTAACAAATACGGAATACGTACTGCCCGGGTATCTTTCTCCAAGAGGCGGAGAGCCGCGGCAGAATAGTTCCAAGGTGTTTATGATTTATCTGATATATGTGACTTCATGCGCCGAGCTTTCTTCGCAACGTTCTCCACTCCGGTCTTTGCTTAACGACAATGCCTGAAATAGGCCCCGAGTTACCACCCCACTTACTAGCGAAAAGAAAACGCCAGGCTACCGAAGTCGAAACTGTCAAAGATGTACCTCCGTCCCAAAGCCCTCACCACTTATTCAGTTCGGAATCTGGAGAAAAACGTAGACGAGTTGCAGGTCCCGCTGCTGCTCCTCCTGCTTCTCTTGACGAGGAGCCTACCAAGTCGGCCGATGCTCCTCTGAGTGGGGAAGACAGCGACAGTGATGACGACTATGGCCCAACTGCTCCCTCAGAAGTGCAGACAGAGGTATGCAATCCTCGCACGATTTCTCGGTATCGATCGCTAAGGCCAATAGATTATCACGTCAGAGGTGCCTCAGCAGGAAGATGGCAATACATCAGCGGACCAGAGTCGCATACAGCGTGACAATTGGATGATGATACCGCCAAAGGAAGATGGCTTGGCCGCACGAATGGACCCCACCAGAGCGCGACCACGGAAATTCAATACAGGCAAGGGAGCTACAGCGTCTAGCAATGGAGGTACAATAGATGCCAGCTGGACAGAAACACCGGAAGAGAAGCGTAAAAGGCTTGCGGATCAGGTTATGGGTGTCGAACATCACTCAGCATCGTCTGCTTCAGCCAGTAGCAACAAGCGCGATGAGGAGGATAAGGACACTGCGAGAAGGATACGGGAACATAATGTCAGAGCAGTCGCCCAAACGCCTTCTACTCCACACAAGTGTCTCAGGGACTGACGTGATTTGCAGGAGAAGTCTCGTGGAAAATCGCTATACGATGAGCACCGCCGGAAGGTTGGAACCGACAAGGAAGACGACCCAAGTAAGCGCGCGTTTGATAGGGAGAAAGACATTGCTGGGGGTACGAAGATAGGACATGCGCAGCGCAAAGAGATGTTGAATCGCGCAGCAGGTTTTGGCTCGCGATTCTCAGGGGGAGGATTCTTATGATATCTGTGATTTGTCCAGCAACAGATATTTAACGTCACGACACAATACGAGTGATTGGCATCATAAGCTTTTCACGTCTAAATTTTGTTGGATTTCTGCCCCCGATCAAGACCAGGACGTGCATTGATTATACGGAAGGTCATCCAAAACCACTCCCGCGACCGGACTTCTCCACCTTCTCAAGATTTTGATCGCCAGAAGCTGGCAATATTTCATCAAGACAATCCTTTCATTCGACGGTTCGTAAAGGCGGTGGCGATCTGGGATGTCGAGTGTCGCAGAATATTCTGAGACGCGGCGCGTTCGGCCTCATGTCAAGCGCTGCAGGCTCGGGACTTCAACGTTCCAGCACCGCCGCACAATTGAATGAAAGTCAAGCATGCCCACTTTCATCTGGGCAGCTTTTGATTCCCAAAATTTTCAGATCCTTCTACTTTTTCAATTTCTCTTTTCATCTGGACCTTTCACAAAATGTTCGACCAAAGTAAAATTCTAGATCCGCGGCAGGCATTTGTTTCCTGTAATCCCGAATTTGACGATTGCGATGGTCATGTATCT
The DNA here is from genome assembly GCA_010094025.1 of Viridothelium virens. NCBI lineage: Eukaryota > Fungi > Ascomycota > Dothideomycetes > Trypetheliales > Trypetheliaceae > Viridothelium > Viridothelium virens. The sequence continues at coordinate 170,862 of ML991798.1, forward strand.
TGGTGGTTTTCAACGGTAAATCCAAGGACGGTACATACAGTCTTAGAACAAGCTAATTGAATACAGACTGCTATTATTATTAAATGGGCGATTCTCGGTGGACTGTTCTTGGCTTTCTTTTCCTATCTCTTAATCGGCTACATTCACGCCAGGAGGCGAATAAAGAAGAATCTGCCTCCTCTGCGGTACCACCGAGTAAGTTACTGACCATGGCATGTCCACTGGAGCATCGTGGTGATTGACTCTTCCACAGTGGATGGTATCCCGATATACGGATCGCCCATCTATGCAGAACCCTCATCCGCCTCCTCAACGGCAATACAACTCTGCCACGGACCCCAATAGCTATTATGGCAATTTCAATGCTCCCCCTGGTATGTAATATGGAAAGTGGTTCGGATGACAGACGTGACATGCTAAATGATGGAACCAGCATACAATTCCGACTCTCCGCCCCTGTACCAGCCGCCGAGCAACACGCAAAAGCCAGCGCAAGCTCAAGACCAAGACCTTGAGATGCAATCGCCTTCTTCAAGACAGCCAAATACGTCTTCCACGGGAGCCACTGCTGCGGGAAAAGTTGCACAACCCGTGAAGGCACTCTGGACTAAGGGCTCGAACGCTTTACAAGGGTTGAAGAGGAAGTAATGTATAAATTCATAACATATGTAAGATAAGATAGACATTTCTGGAAAACATGGATACTTGGTATAGACATTGATTCCATAGCTTTCAGGTCGGGGGAGTTATTAATGACCTAGTAAGGCCGCTGGACGGGAATAAATTAAATGCAGTTTTTCCTACCTACCTTCGTCCAGAGCAATAATACCCCACAGAAGCTTCAACCTTCCGCAACTCTTGCGCATACATCTTGCTTCCAATGCACCTCCTCTGTTTGATCGTCGCTACAGAAGGTGCGTTTTAAGGCTATTAAAAAGCATGGCAATTGAGAGACCGGGCCTTTAAGGGAGTTCATATGTTCGAGCCTGTCGAATCGTAGGGTAAAGTGTACAGATAAGCTGCCCGTGGAAAAGACAGCTGTCTATGGTGAGAAGCATGCGGATCACAGAGTAAACTCTGGGAAGTAATTGGAGGTAGATAAAATTAACCCTAGTCCCTAATTTGCAAGCACTCGTACACGTATCTTTCTCCTTCTCTGGCTTAATTACTCCTTTGTAGGCCTTGTAACGAGAATGACCCCCTTGCCTTATTCGTCTCCCTCCTTCACTCCAACAAAGATATGTTTGGTGATGGTCTGTGAGTGCTTCGGTACATTTGCGGAGTGGAGCACGCTGAATGGGCTAAGTTTAGGTTGCTTTATCACTATACGACAGTCAATATCATCGACAGATGATGCAGCCCGTGACGATAGCTGAAAATGGGAAGTGGGAGACGGACTGCGTGAGGTCTCTGAAGATACAGAGGACTGTGCACAGGCCCCGCTATCGTCTCTGAGGAGTGCGCGGTGGATGCCACAGGCAAGGACGGATAGCAGAATGAAGTGGATTAGCGGTCTGGTCCTTGGGAGCTGACTGTAGTGAGGCATATTGAAAGATGAGCTGTTTCAGTATATACAAAGAGACGCTGTGAGCGTCAAGGAAATTGCTTGATGTATTAAATGCCCTGAATCCTTCAGAGAAGCCTGGTCTGAAATCTTGATAAAGTTAGGAAAAGGCTCGTAGTTGAGCTAGGTTCGCAGTGAACGCGGTGAGCTGCCCTGGAGTGCACTTGCCTCGCAGCACAGTTGCATTACCTATCTGTCACTACGGGGAAGATTCTCAGTCCCAAGGACGAAATAAGACGAGATCTAGAGCTGGAACTGCTCAAGATACTTCCTCGCACTTTCCAGTCCTTCGTCTATTTTGTCCAGGTGAGTTCCGTTTCCGACGCTTGTTGCACCTTTTCCACCAGCCTTGCCTCCGACGATGGATGAGACTTTCTCAGTCCAGCCAGATGCAGATGCTCCTACTTTGTTAAGATCCTGCATTGTTTGTTAACCTTTTGTTGAGATGTATGGTTCACTGTCCTGTCAAACTTACTTCAGCGACATGGCATCCATGCACGATTCTTTCCTCAACTTCGTCCGCAGACATCAAGTACACACTCTTGTCCTTTTTTTTCTTGCCGATCTCCTTAAGCGCTTCGTTGACTGCTTTCGGATACTGTACACGCAACACAAGCGTCTTGCTACCAGCATGCGTCGTAAAGTAATTATCGATGTTCTCAAGGACCTCTTTGTTCTGCTTCTTGACTGCTGCCTTCTGCTCTTCCAAGATCGATTTTGCAATCTTTGCCATGCGCTCTTTCAGCTTTGTCTTTGTGACTGCAGAAATATTCGCTTCGTTGAGCTCGGCTTGCGTCTTCTTAGCGAGCTGCTCCTTCTCCGGCCCATGAGGCATTTTTTGGAGGCGATCGAGTTGGGATGAATGTTCCGAAGCTTGGCGCTGCACGTCGTACGCGGCCTGGCCAGTGAAGGCGATGATACGACGAATACCTTTGGCGATACCACTCTCTTCCACGATAACAAGCTCTTTAATTTCACCTGTCTTGCCGACATGCGTGCCACCGCAGAACTCAACGCTGTATTTTCGCCATTCCGGATTCTTGACGTCTTCGACCAATTTCTCGACGGGCATCCCAACGGAGACAACACGGACAGGATCGGGGTACTTCTCGCCAAAGACGGCGCGTATACCCTCGATCTCCTGGGCGGTAGCAAGAGCCACATCTTTGGCGAAGACTTCGCCATTCTTGCGGATGTAGTCTGTACAGATACCCTCCACCTTCTCGAGATCCTTATCGGCAACGCCAGAGCCATGAGAAAAGTCGAATCGAAGACGATCAGGGGCCACAAGCGATCCTTTCTGATGTACCCCATCGCCAAGAACTTCCCTTAGACCATAGTTCAGTACGTGTGTGCCCGTATGATTTTTACGAATCGGATCTCGGCGCTCTTCATCGAATTCGCAAATGACTTCATCCCCCACTGACAGTGTTCCGTACTTGAGATACCCAGTATGAAGCGCATATCCAGCTTTTATTTTGACATCATGAACATCGAAGTCTGCTGCGCCATCTATTAAGATCTTCCCAGTATCAGCTTCCTGACCACCTTGCTCAGCGTAGAAATTAGTCCGGTTAAGAACAATGCCGAATTGCTCGCCTTCGGGTATCTCGGAAGAGCTTTTGGGAAAATTGCCTGCATAAAAGAGCGCCGTCACCTTTGCGGTGATATCGCCCTTTTCGAACTTAGCCATGTCGTTAGTCTCAGGCACCTCTTCCATTTTCTGAAGCTTCCCAAGAGATATCGTATCAAGCTCAACTTTCTTTTCTCCCTCCTTCTTGACACCCTTGCTCGCCTCACGAGCCTTTTCCTGTGCCTCTACGACCTCCTTATCATCGATTGTGAGCTTCCGCTCCTCAGCCATGAGCTTGGTAAGATCAACAGGAAATCCATACGTATCGTACAAGCGCCAGACATCCGATCCTGGAAGCTTGTTCGAGCCAGATTGCTTTGCTTGCTGGGCATACTTCTCAAATTGTGCTTCTCCGCGGTCCAACGAGCGAGCAAAAGATTTCTCTTCCTGGTCAAGGGTCTCCTTCAATTCAGCTTCCTGTTGTTTGATTTGTGGGAACATGCCGCCCATCTGCTCCACCAGTGTGGGTACAAGGCGTGAGAAGAAGTTACCGATCTCGGCATCGAGCTTATTTCTGGCGTACCGCGCACCTCTCCTGAGGACTCTTCGTACAACATAGCCTTGGCCAGTTGGACCAGGTACAGCTCCATCGGTGATGGCGAATGAAAGTGTGCGGACGTGATCTGCTACTACTCTGTACGCCGTGTCGATTTGATCTACGTCATCATCTCCGAACTTGCCTTGGTACTCCCGTTTTCCAGTAAGTTCTTGAATACTTTTGAAAAGGGGTGTGAAGACATCAGTGTCATAATTCGACATCTTGTTCTGCAAGACTGAGACTAATCGTTCGAAGCCCAATCCAGTATCCACATGCTTGTTTGGTAATGGCTTGAGTGACTTATCTAGCTCTCGATTGTACTGGATGAAGACATTGTTCCAGATCTCTAGGACATTTGGGTCGTCTTGATTGACGAGATGTGCGGCGTTTCGACCACCTATTCTGTCATAGTGAATCTCGCTACAGGGACCGCATGGCCCTTGTTCACCCATTTCCCAGAAATTGTCCTTCATGTTACCGGGCAAGATGTGGTCATCAGCGACCCCGACAGACTTCCATATGTCTTTGGCCTCTAAGTCAGGCTCGAGGCCACCTGCTGGACTGCCTTCAAAGTAAGTGACGTAGAGTCTGTTCGGTTCTAGACCAAACACTTTGGTTAGAAGCTCCCACGAAAACTTTATGGCGCCTTCCTTGAAATAGTCACCAAAGCTCCAATTGCCGAGCATCTCGAAGAATGTCTTATCAAATAGTCAGCAAAATTGGGGGTAAGACAAGATGGAGTTAGATATACATGGTGGTAGCTGTCCTTCCCAACATCGTCCAGATCGTTGTGCTTTCCACCCGCACGAATGCACTTTTGCGAGTTGACAGCACGTTTCAGGCTTGCGAAGTCAGACCCAGGGTCAGCGGTGCCAAGAAAAATTGGCTTGAATTGGTTCATGCCCGCATTCGCGAATAGAAGAGTGGGATCATTATGAGGGACAACTGATGAGGAGGGAACTATGAAAGATCCAAATCAATGAATGCTTCCACAGGTTTTGAATATCAATGTAATACCAAATGTGTGGCCATTTTTCCCAAAGTAGTCCAGAAACGTGCTACGGACCTTCGGAGCAGTCCATTCGGGCTGCTCGTCAGTAACCGAGCTCATGTCGAATTGGTATGGCTGAAATCTAAGGTGTGTAAAATGCTGGTGGAAGGTCAATTGACCTTTATTGAATCGTAGTGGGGACAGACGTTGCCAGATGTTGACATCGAAGCAAGACTTTCGCTCGGGACCAGCTGTTACGAAGCTTCGAGAAACATCTGACCATCGAGCTTGGTGAGTCAAGCAATTGCGCATGAAACACACCCCCTTCTTCGACACAACCATCAAACTCTAATGAGTCTGCTATACGAAACACGACGCCGACTTAATTACCGATAACGGAAGAAGACAGAAAACGTCCATAGCTAAAGGTGTGGATGGTGGGGTTGTTTCAGTGATGGGTAAATATGCCTTCCTGCACGGAGGTGTCGAGCCCGCACGGCGTGAAACGGCCTGGCGACGATAGCCTTGACAGCGAGCAACGTCTTGCAAAGCGCTTTAATTTGTTAAATCTTGGTATGCACACTGGTTACAGTGCCACGGTTCTATCGCTGCTCTAACATTTGCTACAGACCGCGAAGGCAAGCTCTACATCCCTATCTCCGCCAAGCAACCAGCAAAATCGCCGCAGTCCTCCCAGACGCCAAATGAGTTCATGCAACTCGACGACACGAAAGACAAAATCTACATATACGATTTGGACGCAGAATTGGCCGAGAGTGAGCAAAGCGAGCCGGACAAAGAGCGGCTAGTGTTCATTCCAGACATCGAGAGGCACCTCACAAAAGTGCCCAAGCATATTCTGACAGGTCAGGAGGAGGAGGTCAAGAAAGATAATCAACTGGTGTTGTACCAAGTCCCAGCGGCCCTTTCAGTGCCAGAGGATAAGGACAGCGTTCGCAAGGCAGTCATCGAGGCTAGAGCGAGAGCACGGCAGAAGCAGGAGAACTCATATCAAGGCCCAGCTTCCAATAATGTCCCCGGCATGGAGCAAAAGGCTCAGCCAATCTTCACAGGTGCACATGTTCCAAGTGGGATCGTAGACGAGGACGACGGGGATATAATGGACATAGGGTAGATTCAAGTGAAAATATTTAATTGGTTACGTTGCATGAATTGTGTTCCAGATTTCTCTATGCAAAGACGTTGTTGATCTCGAAGAATTCACAAGGTCAATGGAAAGACGTCTCACTCCTAATAGAAACTGAGAAAAGACTCAAAACGGACCATGGAAAAGTTGGTCGTGGAATGAAAAGGCACGTGACGACGCGACGCGGTCGCGCTATCCTGAGATTATGTTCGCGCACTTCGATATCAACTCGGCGCTTCTGGTGAGGTCATTCCGCTTATCCATGACCACATGGCGTTGCAGACGCAGTCGCCCACAAAGCACAATCAGATGCTTGGACGCTTTCTACAGAAAGGACTGTCTGGGAAAGAGCACGACTATCTCGATGAGAGGCCTACGAAAAGGCAACGACGATCAGGATTCGACGATGATGGCCATGAGGAAGATCTGGCTGAGAGCACTCCGTCGCCACCCAAACCCCGACTACGAGAGATCCCGGTGCCAGATACCGATTCAAATGACGAAGGCTTCGGTGATCTCGAATCCACGCAGCTTACGGATCTCGAGTCAGCTCTTCCCGCGATCAAGACGGATAAGGAAGCCATTGAGGAGTATGAAGCACAAAGAGTGGCGCAAAACGCAGAAATGGGGCTTGAGGGTCGCATGCAAAGAGCGGAATGGGTCAAGGGACGAACTTCAATCTACGTGGACGCTTTCAACCTAGCTCTGGATACAGTTCTGGAGGAGGAGAGCCATCTGTTCGATGCCGCAGAAATAGGAGTTTTTCATAATTGGAAAGCCTTGAGCTATGAGGCACAGTATCTGTAAGGCTAGGACTGTGATAAAGTATTGCATGGAACGATGACTGAACACCAAACTTTTAGATACGTGCGCCTTTTCTTGCGGAAAACCTCGGCTTGGCACCGCATCCGAACTCTTGGATACCATAGCGATATTGCAAATCTCGAAAGCCCGATCGAGGAGCTTCAGTGGTCCAGAGATCTACCAGAAACTAGAGATGAAGTTCACCAAAATCCGGGTGAGCTTGAAACGCCTGAAGGAACCACTCTAGGGCGGTCCTTTACCTTTGCCGATCATTCTGACGAGCACATCAAGACTTTAGAAGAAGCCTCCGTTTTATTAAGACTCGATGAACTCAAAGCCATAGCAAGAGATGTGAAAGCACAAGGCAAGAACAAGAAAGAACTACTTGCTTCCTTACGAAGAACCAGTGGGAACCAATCGGCCCTTGGGTTTTTAAGACGGGAAGAAACGGAAGAGAGCATAAAGTCTAACGATGCTGAGCTGGACAACAAGAGCAGGAATAGAAGTCCAACCAAGGAGAACAGAGATGCCTATTTTGTTCAAAAGATCCTCGCTGAAACCGGCCCTTGCATTCGACTTACTTCCGCACCGCTAAAGTTATTTGAAAGAGTTCATCTTGTCTTCTATAGGTCTACTGAGTGGACTGAAAAATCCCTCACGACCATCATTTTAGCAAGGATTGCTCGCAGGAATTTCCCAGAGTACATCGTATCTCGATCCGCAAATATCTTCTCATCACGAACTTCACTCCTTGAATTCGAAGCATCAATCCGGACGCAGTTTCGAGTTGATGATATTCTCGAGTTTAACGGTACGCCAAACCGTCAAGGCTTGCAGACAGTACTTGATATCTTTGAAGAAATTTATCCGCGATGGGCTGTTCTGCTCCAAGAAGAACAGCGAAAAGAAGATAGCGTTTATTCCAGCGGTGAAGGTGCATATTTACGCCGGCTCTCGCCAGCCTGGGTTTACACGCGTATCATTCACAAAGGCGCCGACGTGTTGGGCAAATTTAAGCAGCACAAGCGGGAGCACGAGATTTTGACCGAGCTTCTTAATCAACGGCTCTTCCATCCAGCTAGGCGGGGGGCATGGTATCAGCGCAAGGCCTTGCTTGAAGAACATTACATGAGTGCTCTGTATCCCAGCGAAGGTCGCACGGACGACGCACAGAGGAAACATTGGAAGCAGATTGCCCTTCAAACCTGTGAAGATGGACTCCAGGACAATCATGTCACCGTGATTTATCACTATGATCTTCAAAAGCGTATTTTGAAGCTCGAGCGCGCTCTCAAGATCGCCAAGCGCTTCCAACATGACTTCGGGCACGTTCGACTTGCCAAACCAGTTGAACGCACTTTTGAAGGAACCCGAATCGAGCGCTCTCCTCCTCCAGCGACGCTACCTAAGAGCATGACATCTACAGTCGTCAAAGATCCCAGTACAACACCATCTTCGTCCACCCGGCGCGGCGGCAGAACGATCTGGGTGGATCCCGCCTCTCCTTCAGACTCACCAAGCCATTGTAGCGTCGAGGAAATGTGCCTCTCCAACTACCGCGACCTCGGCTACCGTGGCTACCATTCCGAAGGCGGCGTTCTCCGTACGCTATTTGCCTATCTCTTCTATGACATCCTTTTCACATATGTCCCCAACGTCTTTCAAACACCCTACCAGACTTGCCCTTTAGACCTACATAGCGACGCCTTCTACCCGACTCGACTCGGTGAGGTGAACCGCAGGCTGGCAGAAATTAGCAATGGGCTGGGGAGAGACATTGTGAAAAGGATATGGGACGAACATTATGAGCGCAAGACCTGCGTGGTTGGGTTAGATTGGTCCTTTGATATTGCTGACCTGTTAGAGATTGTGGGCATATTTGGGGGCGAGGCTTTGAGCACATGCTGTAAGGTCCTGGCGCAAGAGTATGGACAAAGAGGAGGTGGAGTGCCGGATTTGTTTCTTTGGAAGAAAGACGAACTTGGGAAGGGAGAGGTAATGTTTGCAGAGGTGAAGAGCGAGAATGATCGATTAAGTGATACGCAGAGGTTATGGATCCATGTCTTAACAGGAGCTGGGATCAAGGTGGAATTGTGTAATGCAATTGCAAAGGAGGTAAGGCATCTTGGGTGAGTCTCGAGTACTCCGGCTTTGAATCGGTGAGTCCAGTACGCCAGGAGATACTCCGAATGGAAGCTCGGTAGAGGAATACCGCACCGACAAGGACGGTGCTTCTTAAATGATATCTGCTTTCTGGAAGGCATTTGAGTGTTTTATCGCTGAGATTGACCCACACTTGCCATTAAAGCGTGAAGTGGCATCTCGTAACCGTTGCGATTGTCGTCAAGCCACCTTATCTTATGCGCGTTCGTAGCCACAGTGACGTCTCTGCTCACGATAGTATCAGCAGCTTCACCTCTACTCAACGCATTGCGCAACAAGGCTGACTTCTGGACAGATCGAGATCACAGACCTACTAAAATGTCCTCGAAAGTTGAAACCGGCTTCAAGCTCAGCTCTCTCTCAGTACTTGGCATGAGCATCCTCCAGCCTCATTGAACCAAGCTTATCCAATTCCGGCACATGCATCGAACGAAGAGCTCTTCTTTTAAAGCTACGAAAACGGGTGAGGCTTGTTTACCTCATCCATTTGCAGATTGCTGCCTGCGTCCCCACTTGTGACAGCAATAGATCTTCGACCGCGCATTGGACAAGATGCCCATCTGGCGGGCCATTGCTGCGACCCTTACGGAAAGAAAGCTTTTGAGACGGTTTACCATCCAGGATACCCCCTACTTATGCCGTGTTGATTCACCATGGACGCGTGGTTCGTTACCATAGGTTTGCATTCAAGCCCTTCATACCGTCATGGAGCTCCAACGTACCCAATTGAAGACTGCATTGAATAACGAACGCTTGCATGGATCCTTGATAAGCCCTGTCGAGGCCATCAGTAGTTCCGTCAGCCTCGTCTGTTCACATATAGGCTTAGGCATTGACTTGCCCACTTTTAACTAGGCGACGAGAGATTGAGCCTAATAGATCATCGCAATATGGCCGTGTCCTTCCACTTTGAAGCGCCTCAGCGAAGTGATGAAACAATCGTATGTACCGGAGGATTGAATTTGAGTAAGTCAAGATGAAAGGTAGCCAAGGCTCCTCTTAACGATTCTAGGGATAAATTGCTCAAAGAAAGAAATTCCGCGCCTGGTGTGGCGCGTTGACGGATTTCAACCCCATGATACCGTAGCTGACCTGGATCTCTTTGCCAGAGACCAAACCACCGAGTTCGACTACGATTGCCTCCAGCGTATCACGAGGCTTCATATCTCTGGCGAGCATAATGAACCATCGCCATGGATCTCCCTGACAGGATCCCTCCTTTGGGCGCTTGCACGTGCAAACTGGCTTCGGAATCATCGCACGAGGGAGACTACTCTACTTCTCATCGATACCAGCAAGGTAGAGGAAATCTTTCAAACGAGGGAGGTAAAGTGCTCGCTTGGATTAGGACATGTAAACGTTCGTTGCTTCAACGAGATTGACCATGAGTACTTGGCTTGGCGACGCATTCCTAAGGACGCTATTATTGGACGTATTCTTTTCCGTGCTCTGAAGAATTATCTGAATACGATATACCCAATCCTTCGGAGAACCGATAGGGAGAAGAAGTTCATGGTGTGCTTGAATCTTCTGCGGGAACGCTTTTGCCAAAGCGTTGATCTCGTCGAACCGGTTTCACCAGCCGATGTCGAAACTGCAAAGACATTGGGACAGCTGCTCGCGAATTCAAATGAAGGCCAAGATTTCTTAGTGGCCATGGCGTTCCTCACGTTAATGCCTCGAACCTGGGATGATCGAGAGCGGCGGCTCATTGCCCTCAATTTTGAAGGTGATCTCAGCCCTTTGGCTACCATGCAATCCGAGCTTAATCCACTGATGTGAAGTCTCCAGGCACTAGATTGTCTCGACACAGGCCCTTCCTCCAAACATGGACAAAAGCTCCACAACTGCCCATTGAAATCGTAGCGTGGGTACGAGGCGTTGACATCCTGCGACTCGAATCTATTTACCATGAAAAATGTAGAGAACTACTACATCACTCGAGAAAGATCCAAACACGTCGCGTAAGATTCGTGGACGGAAACTTAATCAGACACACGGGAGATGACCGAGAAGTCCATACTGTACAGAGTGATGTTGCCATCAGCGATAGAGAAACAAGGAAGGTCCAAAGCATGCAATCCATACGGTCTAGTCAGCGAAATACAGTCGGCAGAACAGAGGCTTGCCAAAACCACATCCTGAGTCAAGTCTATCCGAGCATGTCTACTTCGAGTGACATCCTTAATAGCTTCACTACCATGTCACCTAGTGAAAACTATACCACGGGCCAGGCCAACGATCTGGACCCTGCGTCGTCGGAAAAGTGGCCAACCAATGATCCGTTGCAGACCAATCTCGCAATAGGCGAATCACCATCAGATCCGGATATGCGTTGCTCTCAACCTCCAGAACTCAGAATTATGGCCGATGACAAAAGCTACCATCATGTCACAGGGCATCTCGTTTCCAGCGCCGAACGCGTTAGGCAGTCCGCCCAGACAGTGATATCCAAGGCTCTACATCATTCAAGGAAACTTCAATTATTTCAGGCGATAGCAGAGGCCAAAGCAGCTGCTGAAAACGTCAGTGCCGCCAGCTTCGACCTCATTTCTGCAGTAGAGGAGCATGCTGCTGCTGTAACCTCACATTACAAGTCAATCACCAGTACTATGGGTCGATTTGATGTCGATGAGAGTTGAGGAATGCCGGCGTCATCAGACGTGGCCCAAACATCTGACTTCATTGGTTTCGAAGGCCCTCGGTGGAATCTGTTCAAGACTGTACAAAGTGTAGTATCGAACACAGATCCCTCAAAGATCTTCCAATTTTCTATTCTAAATCTATACAACTTAGGGGGGCCCCAACAGGTTTTCGCACTAGCTGAGGTCTTCTCGAGCCACGTGTGGCCCACCGACATTTCTTATCGCACGCACTAGTAGGGATAAGAAACAGGAGCAGTCAGCGGTTCGTGGCTCCGCGAAAGCAATGGCAATCGGTAGTGTCACTGTATGGGTTGAACGATCATTCGGTTGCATTCTATCACGTGTTCAGCGAAGTGGTGCATTACCAACTGCAAACGAGGCAAATATTGCTAGAACAGAGTCATTAGGGCTAGAATCTCGTATTCAGATTTCTATGATTGTATAAATGCATCTTCAGCCCCACGACTACGTGGACCCCAGAAGATCCGCTAAAACACGTATCTGAAGTTCTTGTTCTCCCTGTCTGTCAGGTCACCAAAAGCCGTCTCATCCAAATCCTTCTCTTCCACTTTGCCATACAACCGGTCACGACGTCGATTCTCGAGGCTGAGGACTACGTAAAAGCAACATATCGTAACCACCTCAATCAAATGGCTTACAATCATACTCCAGATGCCTAGCCGATAAGTAGGTGCCTGGTCCGTCTTGTAAAAAAAAGGCCCTGGAGTTGTTTAGAGCGATACATTTTCTCGTGAGCCCCAGAGAAATATGAAGCTTACCAATGATGTTGCCAGTACAATAGCCCAAGAACAGTACGGCATTTGTAAATACTTTTTTGGTGTGACCTGCAGTATTGGCCGTTGACAGGCTCAGAATCATAACAAAGGCAGCATTGTACGGCCCCGTCAGATAGTATCCCCATAATCTCGCAACCTTGTGATCCAAACCCACATATGCAAGCATGAATGCACCAGCGATGTTCGGGCACAGCCACAAGAGAATGAAAATGCACCGTGTGTTCATCTTTCTCTTTGCACATGCGTAATCGTTCAAGAATACACAAGCCAAGATGCTCAATGCAATTAGCACACCGTACGGGATCTGCATGAGGGTCGTGACCAGTGTGCTGAAGCCAAACCCCTGAATGATCAGTGTGCCAAAGTTGCTAATTCCCCCGTTCGGCACGTTTCCTACAACGCCTAGGAGGAAAAGCAGGTACGTCTTCGGATCTAGTACCGCCTCCTTCACCTGATACGCCTTGAACCGCTTATTCTCCACCCCTGTCTGATCCCCCCTCAGCCTCTCTACCGCACACCTCCTCTCCTCCCACGATAACCCCTTCGCAGTGACCGGGCTGTCCGGCAGCATGACCATCATCACGATGCCCCAAATCATGCACGCGGCGCCCACAATGAGGAACTCATACCGCCAGGAGGCTAGTGCGCCACGAATGTGACCTATCCCGTACCCTAGCAGTCCTCCTAGCGCAATACCACCTCCATTCGCTGTATACCATATGCCCATGCGCAGGGGTTGTTGACGTCGTGTATACCACATGGCCGTGATGAGCATGAACGCTGGGTCGGAGCACGCTTCAGCAGCACCAGAAAGGGCGCGAAGAGCAGCGAGGGAGGCGAAATTCTGTGGGCGGGGAGCGATTGGTCAGTCATTCATGCATAGTTCTTCGTAGTGTTAATCCGGATTAAGCGAACGAGCTGAATTCGACCGGAGAAAATTGGGAAGGAGAACACTTCTAGCTGAGCTGATTTTGAGATAGATTAAAATGGAGATGAGAGGAAGCGAAGGCAAACTGGAATTGGCACAAACATTCGACGCCGCCTGCAGCATCAACAACGCGCCCCATGCGCAGATATTCCCCCCAAGGTACTTCCCCACTGGAAAGCGCTGCAAGCCAAAGTTCGTCGGCACCGCCCATGCCAGGAATCCAAAGTAGAAGATGCTGCTCAGCCAATTGTATTCAGCCCCGACCAGCTTCAAGTCCTTCTTGATCCCGAAGATGGCAGCGTACGAGAGAGTCGTCTTGTCAATGTAGAAAAAGGCGTAGCACACGGCTAGATAGGGCAAAATCATCCGGTCGATCTTGCGGACGAGACGGCGCTCGGTGGCCGGATCAATGTCGGCGCTGGCTTGGAGATCGGTAGGGGATCTGAAAAGATTGGCGGCGACATCAACATCGACATCGTTGGAGGTGGAAGTGGCATGAGTTTGGAAATGCGAGCTCGCGACTCGTGTGGTAGATTCAACGTGGGTGGTTATGCCTGGACTAGGATCGGCTTTGAGATCTTGTGTCGTAGAGGGGGAAGGGCTTGAAGAAGAAGAAGCATCTTGAGTCGGGCTCTTTTCGGGGAAAGCGCGTTTCCAAACCCCCATATCTGGAGAGCTTCGCAAAGTAGAGGACGACTGAGATTACTCCTGTGGCACGTTAAACTTTGTCATGGTAGTGTTATGAAATGGCGTGAAGCAAAGAGCAGGATGGTGAGCAAAAATTGGGCGAGATCTTCCACGTCATCCATGGATATTAGGACGGTCGGAGCACTAATGGCGCATCAATATGGCGAATTCCCGACGTAGACGTAGAGATGAAGGATCACCATATGTCCTTCCACACCGGTGCTTGGCATTGGGCAATACGAATGTGACCGTTGAACTTTGAGAACAGGCGTGGGGAGACTGTCGATCAGTGTGCGGGGAAATGGATTGGCCAATAGCGGTGACCCGGAAAGCAATCGTGGATACGACAAGGATTATGATGACTGCTGTTGGAAAATCTTGCTGGACCATGGATAAATTTCCTGGGAAACAGTGGAATTTAAGCATCAGGCGAAATGCAAAAAGGAAGTCCTTTGATTCATTCCAGGGATGATGGCATGTGATATAGTACAAGTACGCTGATGATCGTGCCTTCATCGGAACATCATGGGGAATGATCTGGTGCCATGAAATGTGAGAAAAGATAAGAATACAAGAAAGAAAGAACCAGAGACTGCCACCTTCATATTGGCCACTTGAGGATATCGGTGGACATGCAAGTCAGAAGAAACCTAGCTCCCGGTCAGATTTGAGCAAATAGCCAGCCATATGATGAGATTCCGTATTGAGCCTAGATTCGAAGATTCGGGCTTGAGAGCATTTTCCGGCTCTGTGACAGCCCTCAATGCTCCATAAAATCTGGCTCGGACCATGCAATCATTACTCTAGTCAGTGCGCTTTTTTTTTTTTTGAAGATCTCTAAACAAAATAGGTTCGACGGTCGCATGAAGGCTGCATGGCAAACAGTGGGCTGGAAAAAGATCCAAGGGTGCCACCGCAATATAAGAGTCAGGCAGCAATAATTTGAGTTTGGGCCGGTGAATCAAAAAGCATCGCCTTCCCGGTACGTGGACAGTGTGTATGCTGTCAAACCTACACAACTCAAGAAGAGGCTCAATCATCCCCTTCTCTTTTGAGCCATTGGATCCATGTAGGCAGGGTTACTGTAATCCCAAGACCGCTTCTGTCCGCCTTGCAGAGTGCCAGCAACAACATCTTGCCACATCGTCGGTGTCACGTATGATTGCTGAGGGGCTGCCCCATAGGCAATACGCTGGTTGCCAGGAGTCGGTGAGTGATGCATCTGGCTGCCATGCGGTGATCCGGAGCCGACACTGGATACGCTGGAGAACGATGGTTGGCTCGGGTCTTGCGGGAGGGTAGCGAATCCGGCAGAAGTCGGGCCTGGGGCTTTGTGAGGTGGTGAACTTTGCGTGGCGGATCCATTGGTCGAAGACGTACCGAACGCTGTGTTCCATTGACTACGCGATGGTCAATTCGGGAAAATGTGGGGGCGGAAGGAGTTGTGTGACTTACTCAAAGATCCTCGACGGATTCCAGTGGCTGGGTTCAGATATCGGTATAGACCCTATTTGCTGGGCGTGTCTCTGACCCGTAGCCATCATCATTAATGACTGTGCTGCGGGAGAGTCAGCCTTAGAGTCCGCATCGCCTGCTGAAATTGGTGGAGTTATTGGGTGTGCATTATGGTAGACCTGACCTGGCTGATCGAGAGATGAAGGGTCGTGAGTTGAGAGCTGCGCAGGACGATAATCATTTGGCGGGCTCGGATGATTTACATTGACTGGACTATTGTACGGAAAGCTTGGCTTGAGCTCGAATGGCTTGGCCAGATCGGCGGAAAAAGCTTCCCGTAAAGAGTTGATCTGTAACTGAACTTCTGGCATTGGCCATGCATTAATGCACTGCTCCATAATCCGCATGTGTCGAGTGAAATACTCTCGAGCGTCTGCATTTAGTTCAGGATCTGGTGAAGTGATTGCAACCTATACATATTAGGAAAAACTTGTGTAGGGGAGATCGAGGATCTTACTAGATGGAGTATCGTGCATGTCATGACTGCGTAAATGGTGAAGTTGACGCCGCGTTGCATGCAAAGCAAGCCTGGCAGACCGTAGTGTTGTAAAATTGCTTCTTGGAGCCTGCAAATCGTCTTTGCCGAAGCATAGCAGATACACATGTGTTGCTTCCAAGTATCGTTGAAATCCATACGAAACTGAAACTGAGGCCTATGGTGCATGACCACTGCCAGATGGTAGTAGCTATGGAGATTGGCAACGTAGTGAGAAGGAATCCAAGGCGTTGAGCCATCCTGCGGAAGTGCAATGTGAAGATCGCGAGGAAGACTTCGAGTCCATTGCGCAAAGACGTGACTATGCTCCATGAACTCAGGATCCAAAGGCCAGTCTTTCTTTTTCTTGCTCAGTCTTGAATACAGTTGATTGGTCCCCCGAATGTCCTTAATCAACTGCAACAAGTAGGAGAATTGCCGTGATATCTGGGCTTCACCGTCGTCAAGACCTGGTAAACGAGCTACACTGAAGTCTACCGAATCTAGCGGCACGCCAAAATTGTGCCGTCCTATGCAACGTTAGCCGGAGAATCATCAACATAGGTCCAAAGATTCACCTTGTGGGGCACCAATCATCAGTTCGACAACGAATAGAGTGTGCCAGACTCGATACTTTGTTGAACAGTCGTAGACGGAGGAACCACAGGATCTGCCCATCTGGTGAATTTCATGATGCTCGTGTAGCTCCAAGTCCTTGGCCATGAGTACAAGATTGGCAATCGTTGTCCATGAACGATAATAGTAGCCGCGTTTGGGCACTGCTTCCCGTGCCTTCAAAATGAGAAGAAAAGCTTGTATTGTGCTTATCCGTGGCACATCCCGGAAGCTCTCCTCGTGCTCTGCATAGGTCAGGTAGGCATTCTCTCATATTGGGGAGAGATAGTAGTACTCACTTGCAAAGAGAGCAAGCCACTTATCGGCCTCGGCTGGCTCATCTAGCATTCGGGACGAACATGCGAAGATACCCTCTAAAATCAAGGGCGAGATCTTTTCACGGCCTGTATGCCAATGCTGGTAAAAGTAGGGGCGGTTTAGAACGGGGACGTATGGGTGTATGTGGGAAAAGAAATATTCAAAGTATCGCATAGCTTGGTTTTCCGTAGGCATCATTGATGGTGGTATTCGAACGACGGAGTCCGCACTGTGATGATCCGGAATGTGCAGCTGAACTTCTTCTAAAGCAGGCGTTTCTGCCAGAGTCTTGTGATTGGCGATATACGGAGCTAGGCATACTCGTTAAAATCGCTAGTAAACGACGGACAAGCGCAAGCCAAGCTAACATACCAACAGCTGTATGATCGATCTTGAGTTCTCCGAGGGCTTTACTCAAGTTCTGAGTAGCCATGTCTGTCCGCCACTCTCTATCTTCCGGTACGGCAGCCTCAGCACCAGCGGTGGTCGGAGTTGGGTAAACAGATGGAGAAGTATAAGCGCTGTCCGAGACCGGGACCTGCTGTGGCATATTTCCATACGACACATTGGAATGGCTAGTAAGCGGCGGTAGGTACTGGTCGTCATGATATGTGCGCGGAAGTGGATTTGAAGTGTAAGCTTGAGAGAATGGTGGAGGCGAAGGGCCCACTGGAGCGCTCATAGGGGCCGGAGGTAGGGGCGGTTGAGGCCCAGCAAGATCATCTTCACCAGAAAGACTTCCGTTGGAACCTCCATCATAGGATTGCGGCCTTTCCAGATCAAAGACAAAAGTACCAGAGCCGGAGTCCTTCTCGTAGCTGATTGTTGGAGGAATGCAATTGAGCTTCAGTCGCACGCAAGCAGAGCATGGCCAGGTGTTGGTGGTGGCGGCGTCGCATTTGATCTTTCTCCGCCGGCAGCCTTCACATGCTCTCATTACCTTGAGGCGTTTGTGACGATTCTGCTCATCGACGAAGACAAATGTCTTTTGGTTTTCGCGCGGAACCTGCGCGGGTGGCGCAAAGTTGAAGCTCTGCATCTGGACGGTCTGAGGTAACAAAGGGCGATTGATGGCGCTCGAATTTGCTGCCATGTCCCCCAGAGGAGGGTTGAGCTTGCGACCACGGCGTGAAGTTGTCCGACGCTACCAGGTGTGGTGGGGGTGGGCGGTTGAGACTGGAGAGACTATCACGAGTTCTGAGCAGATGAAGGCGGGGCCGGTCGGGCATTTGCAGGTTTTGGGCAAGAGATGTGCAACGGTAATGGTGGAGGGGTGGAGGATTCCAAACTCGGTGGCGCCCGCAGGCAAAATAGAAGGCTGAGAAAAGATTGCGCAAAATGGGCAGCTCCAGAGGTGAGTGGCCACACAGTGAGGTGTATAAGTTAGGTAGGTAGGTAGGTAGGTAGGTAGGTAGGTAGGTAGTCTCAAAGAGCACGCGCAGAGGGTGCTAGGTAGGTAAGGTATGCAGGTGCAGGCGCAGGTGCAGATTGGGGTCGGGGTTGGAGGGGGTGGTGCTGTTTCTCACCCTACGCCTTCAACCGAGCGTCTGTTCGCCGCCGCCGCCGCTGTCGCCGCCGCAATCCCAGGTAGGCATGTACGACAGTCAAGCCGGGCGCCGAGCCTTCCGCCAGGGAGCGAGAGGTGGTGGAAGGAGCGCATCCATGCCGCGGGCGAGCCAGAAGGAAGGTCAGGTTGTGAGAAGATGCTCAGACTTGAGATACCAAGAGCGGGAGAGATGAGCGCCCCCCACAAGCATCACCGAGCAGCACCACCAAGCAGCAGCACCAGCACGCGCAGAGGCACAGAGGCGACGGAGGCGCACTGGGCGGCTGGAGGCCCGGGGGAATAAGAGGCTGCAGTTGCCCGGCGAGATACAGGGCTGCCGATCATCTTCCCTGTCCAAGCCGGTGGTCCATGTTCCAGTTGCGCAGGTCTAGTTGCGCACGCAGAAACTGATGACTGCGACCGTGAAAGCTTTTTCACCAGGGCCGCCACGGCCTGGATACTACCTAGACTGCTACTGCTGATTGCTGATGGTGCCGTACGCACGCGACCAATGCCGTGCCCCAGACCAGTCCTGAGCCTTCCGGTTGGTCGCCGGCGTCGTCAAACTCTTCACCCACTTGCTAACGACATTACGACGCCATCATGAACAATCCCATTCGGTGCAGCGGGAGGAGGCGAATCGAAGGATTCACGTTGGCCATGCCCTGTCTTCGATGCCTTCTCGAAGCCTGCAACATTAACACCATTAAGCCGCCCAAGCGAGCCCGAGCCAAACAGCTGGGCGCATCCCGCGACGTTATTCTAACTCAAAGCCGCTAGAACGCTGCCCCAACTGATCCCTTGCTCGCCAAGGATTCGCCCTGAGTCCTTGCATCGCCGGGCAAGCCCCATTGTTCTCGAAGCAAAGAACGATAACCAAGCAGAACGAGCCTTCTCATCATGCTCTGCTAGGGTCGCTACAAGCGTACGTACGTAGTCGGCACAGCACCACCCACTATAGCTCGGTAGCCGCAGCAATTTGAGGGAACCTTTATCATCCGTCGAAAGCATCTTGCCCGCAGCACGAGCACGAGGCCTCCTGGTACGCCGAGCGGAAAAGAAGATGAAAGAGTGCGCTCCATCGGAGTGGCCGAGGTCCTGACTCTGACCACTCGACCAAGCGGCTACCCGTTTCACGAGCCGCACACTTTGGTTTCGCGAGCTCGCGTTGGATATGCCAGCCCATGTACGTACCTACTGTGCAGAACCGTTTCTGACCTGAGCTTGGGGGCGATCCGCAAATCTCTTCAGTACGTACTCCCATACATACTGACAAAAAGCACCAGAGATTGTCGGTGCATAAGCACGCCGCAAGGCCCTAGCCCTCCCCCCATCCCACCAGTGCGCTGACGTGATCTGCCCAAGGTCCGTGCCGCAAGTTCCCGCAGCCTCTGCTTTGGAGTCGGGGTCAGCAATGTCACCGTGGTAGCAGCATGTCGCGAAAAAGCAATTATTCGTGGACAGAGCAGCCGCCACGAACCGCCCATCACGCCCCTTCGTCGCTACTGACGTCTACGAGCATGTGTGTGTGGCGCGCCCAAGCCGCTGCAAACAACGAGGTATCCAGATAGCTCGACCAAAAAGTTATTTGTAGGCGTACTCATCCTTTCACGTGGCTTCAGAGCATGTCCGAAATGCTACTATATTCATCCAATGAGCGTCACTGTGTCTTGCCCCCACGCTCGAGTCCTTTCAGTATCGCACCAAGTCTGTCTTATCCAAGCTGAAGACTACGATAAGTGCAGTTGCGATGGCCATGCTAGGTCGAGACGCACAGAGCCTATACCTTCCGAGAACGGAAACCAGACTCCTTCCGTCATTATTATCCCGCCTACTTTTTAGATGCTCTTCTATCTCCGAGGTCAATATTGTGGACATGAAGCTAAATCTCCGATGCTTAGGGGACGGATCTGACACGCCTCCTGACGGAATCCTACCGGCTAGAGTATGGCGGCTCTGGAAAACCTGGGGTGAGGAGAGTACACTAAGCACCGCTAAGGGTGCTGAGGGTGCTAAAGGTGCTAAGGCCTGTGATTAGACTTGGTGAGTTTGACAATCTGCCGTTCAAGCCTCGTCCCAAGCCACTCCTGACGATCATTGAGGAAACTCCTCTATGGAAGTTAGACGATGAACAAATGCTGTCGAAGTGATTATTCACAATACGTAAGTCGCGCCAAATGTAGTGCTCGCGTGGCTCGAGCTCCAGCCCCTTGCCCTATCATACCCCAATCACATGTTATTTCCGCCTTCACTGCAACTGTGACAGGGACAAGAGTGGAGCTCCAACATGACAGGAGCCTCAACATCGAGATCGGAATGCAGCTACAGATTCTAATCCGTGTAATATTGGCTGCTAAAACTCGGCCGAGGACGTAGACCGACGTCTTAGATGTTTCGAGAATTTGATGATCTCTTCTAGAAGGAATGAAGCCCTATGACCTGGTCGAGGCTTTTTACCCATCGCCCTTGCAACTGCATGCACCGCGCATCTGAAGGATTCGCTTGGCCATGTCGTCCCCCCCCACTCCCAAGATCTTCTTTGCCCTTCTTCTTGCGGAATCCTTTCGGGTCACATCGCGGCTCCAACTTAGTAAGATAGTGGGATTTGCCTTACAACCGGGGAGAATTTTTTTTTTCCTTTTTTTCCTCAGGCGTCTGCTTGTATTCCCATACCTGACAGGGATAGATGAAGGATTTTTTCGCGCCTGTCAGCCTTGTGTACTTCTACGACTAGTAGCTTTGCTTCGCATCGGCGTTAAAGAGGCTAAACCTGTAGATAGGATCGGGAAGGGAAAAGGGAGTTCTTTCCTACCCTTACGATCCGAACGAGGCGAGAATTTGAGTTACCTCTAGCGAGGCAATCATGTGCGAAAGAGGAAGTTGAAGGAGAGATGGCATGCAAGGCCCACTGCTTGTAAACGCTACAGAGTAAACCCCTAGCATTTTTACAAGCACGCGAGACAAGGGGCATGTGACATTGCAAGTGGTCCTAGCCTAGGTCGCAGCAATCGCGTTGGTATCGGGGATATCCACACACCAAACTCCGTGTATGCTATGCTCTTTATTCTCTGACCACAACCTGCGCCCCACAAGAAAGGTAGCAAGATAGGAAGGAGGAACAATATACACGCAGACATCTTGTTTCAGATGCAGCAACCTTTCGGCCTTCAATCAGACGCCATGCTCAGAATGCAAAGAAGGTAAATTAGTCAAACGAGGAGCAGGTGCGCTCCCAACCATGCCTGTCTCACTCAAAAGTCATATCCATCCCCCCACCTCCCTTATACTCCGTCTCTTCATCCGCCCACGCATTGTGCAGCGGATCAGGTTCTAAGTCCACACCAGCAGGTGACTTTGAGGTCTTGGATTTGAGCCCTATTGGCTCGACCGCTGCGGCGAGCTTCGAGCCCCCTGCTGCTGCCGAGATCGACTCAAACGAGGGCCGATACCCTGTAGCTGGCGTGTTCAGCCCGCTCGAGCGTGCAGGCGAGCTCTGGCGAGCTGGTAGCGGGAGACGCGGTGACTGCGAATTCTCGCGTAGAGGAGGCGATTCGAAGGTCATAGAAATGCTGTCTTCGCCCGAGTAACGGGGGCTGTGGTCAAAGTCGTGGCCATCGTACGGCCCGCTGCCGTTTACAGTGCGTGCCTTGGATAACGGATGTAAGGAATTTAACCCGCTGCTTTCTGTCGATGGACGAGGTCGATACGGCATACCACTTGCATCGTAGCTCTGCGTTTGCCTGAGTCCGGGATGGCCGGTTGATGGGTTCGATACACCATTCCAGGATGCATTTGACTGCGCAGATGTTGGGGTTGGAGACACGACGTCGAGTTTCATGGGTGGGAGCGTGCTCTCTAGCTGCTTGATCTCGATGCCCTGATTTGCAAGGTCCGCTGCTTCCTGTCGAATAGCATCAACATCGAAAATGACTCGCTCGTCCTTTACACCTGGGGCGGCGGCCCCCTCAGCATATACAGCAGTGTCCACCTCACCATCTGGCGCACTCTTCATCCGCTCATCATACATCTCCCATTCCTTCTTCTCGACCGCCTTCTTCTTGGGCCCCCAGAGGCTCCCAAATCCAAACTTTCCTTTCTTCTTCTCCCCCTCTTTTTCCTCCTCTAATCCCTTGCGTGCCTCCTCGATCTCATTGATTAGCTCCCGCTGGCGCTTCTCGTGATTTTCCGGATCCGGATCCTCGATTTCGGTGAACTCATCGGATTCGACGACCCAGCCGACCTCGCGCAGCAATCGAGGCATGTTAGCTCTGTATGCCATATGACCAGGAACGAATTCGGTGACGTCAAAGTTCTCAATGCTGGGGACGTTGATGGGGGCGAGCCCTGCGACTTGCATAATGCCACCTGCAGTGGCGCGGAAGAGGTAACCTATAGATGGTCATTTAGTCGACATTGCTCCTCACTTGTATTTTTGATTGTGCTGCAAATTGCCTGTCTTTTGACGAGGTTTCAATCGAGCAAAATCATATAATGAAAGATCGAATGTGCGAGAGAACATACCAAGAATCCAATCATTTGTCGCGTACCCATTTACCATTCTCCCACTCACAACAGTCCTCGCCTTCAAGTACTCGTCCTTGTTCGCCACAACTGGACTTCCAAACATGTACACATTCTGCACCAAGCCGTGTGCGCCCTTCTTCGCCAGCTCCTTCAAACAGCTAAAGATCAGCCGACATCCTAGACTAAATCCAACCAATGTGATCGGTCGTGCCCCCAGGTTTCGGTCTATCAACGAGTCCGCCAAAATGAGGCCTGCTTGCTCAGCACGAGCAAGCGACACATTCCACGGATTATCGATGAGGTAGGAAAGCTTGGTGAGGACGATCGGTAGCTGCAGCCCAGCCATGAGCGCGACAAGGATGGTAGAGCCGAGGATCTGTTGAAGCCCCTGGGTCAAGGCTTCCGTCGCAAGGATATTAATCGTTTGTCCCGTGGACGACAGCATATCCGGTTCCCATAGGATGGAGTACATGTCACCCATGATTGGGTCGACAGTAGAGAAGGGAAGACGGACGTCATCGACCTTGCCATTCATCCAGCCTGAGACCGTCACAATCAGGTTGACCCGCTTGTTGTTATGTAGCGGCCGGTACTCAAACGTCTTGACGGCTCCCATCCGCCGGTCCGCAGCCCTTACACCTATCGTACCCCCCGTAATAACTCCCGTCGTTGTCACCAGCGCCGCTCCTCCAGCTCCCGCCAGGAAACTCCCCGTGCCGGCCACACCGATGGTTGTGAAGCCCGCCGCCAAGCCCGCCCCTATCACGGGCGCCAACAGCCCAGCCGACAGCCCGATCACAAGACTTCCGCCCACCGTCGCAAGGCCCATCATCACGAGCCGCCGATTCCGCGCGAGCTTCCGCCGATTCTCCATGTGCTCTTCTTCGTTCCAGTTCTCCTTGTCGGCCGCCTCCTGCATCTCGAGGGCGTCGGTGACGCGCTTTTCGAAGCGGCAGATCTCGAGCCAGTCGACGGAAAGGAACTTACCAACTTTTTCGAGCACAGAGCGGGATCGCGCGTCGTACATGGAGTCAGCTATGAGCACGAGGAAGAGGTCGCAAAGAACGGTCCAACGGAGGTCGATGTCGAGGTTTTGGGTGTGGGGTAGCTGGGAGGGGGTACGAACGGCGGGGAGGTCGTCATTGGCATGTTCGCTGTAGGGAGGCGGGGAGTTGCAGTCGGTGGGAAAACGGGGGGAACGCTGTGCCGACCAGTGGGTTTGGACACTACGAGGCGAACCAATGTCTTTGAAGCTGGGAGAGCGAGCGGAAACGGAGTTTTGCTTTGAATGGGATGGGTTTGAGGTGCTGATGCTATCTTTTCTGCTGGCACTGCTAACATCACTAGTGCCGGAGGGGAGATCGTCGGCGATGGGGTTCTTGACACGAGCGTTTTGCATGAGGACGGGGGTTAGGTCGGCGGGCTCGACGCCATGAGAAGCAAGTTGTTCAATCATAATCTGTTCTGATGAGTTTGTTAGTAGATGGCCAGCCGACGTCTAGACGCAGCGTAGGAACGAGGGATGGATTAAGGACTGGAGAAGACTATACAGATACGACATACCCGCCTGAGTGATCTCCATATGTTGATACAACCTCAACATCATTTTCTGACTCCACATTTGCGTCGTCTCCACTCCTAGCTCCACTGTTTTTCTTGCACCTCTCGTCCTCTCCAACGCATCCAGTTCCTTGATCATCTTATCCATCGCAAGTTTCGCCACGCCTACATAAGCAATCCGCTGGCCTTCGGTAAGCAGATCCTTGGTAGCTTGCATCTGCGCAAGCGGATCTCTGACAGCATCATCTTCATCCGTCACCGTTGTTGTGGGATCTTTGAAGAGGTACGCCGTATTGTCGTCCATTGAAGTTACCGATTCGGCATCGTCATCGATCTGTACCTTGGTATAGCCTTTCCCGGCTCCTCCAAGTCCACCGTATACCGCAGCTTCCTCATCTGACTCCTCTGCTTCCCGTGCTACAAGATGTCCTTCGTCATCGTAGATGTCATAAGGTGCGAGTGCAGGCATGTCCTGCCATTCATCGTTCTTGGGGCTCGTGATGTCAGGAGTCACCTCTTGAGAGGGGGCGAGTTGTTGATGGGAATATTCAGAAATCTTTCCTGTGCTACTCTTGATTCCATTCGTGCCAGTCGTCTTGTTGTAACCGTAGTCGCGTTTCGAAGCACGTGCATTTCGATCGGTAGACGGTCGAGGCTCGTCGGCAATGTCGCGAAGGACGAACTTCTCTTCTGCTTCGGGAGATGCTTGGATCTCTGTCTTGGAGGATTCATCCTTAATCTTGGCCTCACGCTCCACCCCATCTTCCCCCTTAGCCTCTACTCCATTCACTTGCGGCTCTGTCCGGATCACCGCCTCAGGGGTTGGCTGAGCACCTTCTTTTGGCGTTGCTGAATCTTTGTACTCATTGTTATCTTCGGGAGGATCTTCTCGGTCTTCAAATGGGTTCTGTCGTGACTCTGTCGAGTCCGCATCATCTTCCCCGCTATGTTCATTAATTGCCCGTCGTCTAGGCCTTTTAACCGGAAGTCCGAACTCATCCTTTTCCGGCTCGTCTTGAGACACCTTCTCCTTCTGGGCTATCTCATCGTTGCCCGAGTCATGGGTCTGTGGTAATGACTTCGTGATCTCGGAGGGCTCATCTTCCGATGTAGTGTTTCTCTGGTCGGATCCTGGCTCCCCATCCTCAGGCATCCTTAGAGCCGCATCGAGTTACGATAGGGTTTGTCGTTTTCAGGACCAATAGCTCCTGGACTGGTGTATTATTGCAGAATCTAGCATAGCTCAACTAACGTCGTGGGGAGGGGACCAAGTCATGTAACGTGAAGCGTGACGAGGTATGGAAGACAATCCCATCGTCACCAGAGTCCAGTTGCACGCGGAGGCTCAGACGCACTCACGGCACTGCACCCAAGCTTGGGTGTGGCGGAGCCGAATGACGCCCCACCTCACTCTTATTTTCTCCATCGAAGTTGGAAGTTTCATCCCACCTACTACAACTGCACTCCATGTTTCAAGTTTCGATTTAGAAACGCTTTTTTGCTTGGCTAACCTCCTGCCAAGATGCGCGGCAAGCGCTCGAAGTACGTCTACCTCTTTCCTTAGTGTCATCACGTCTGAAGCAAGCTACTTTTCCTCCGCGTTAATGTTAGACTATGCTTGTGAGACTTACAGTTTAGCTCTTTCCTGCTATTGGTATCCATACACTAAATAATTGAACTCAAGGCAGTATCGCAAACTTTTAGAGCAATATGGCTATCATTTTGGGTTTCGAGAACCGTATCAAGTCCTATGTAAGTCCGCTCTCGTATCTCCTATCTCAGAGGCTTCTTCCAATGTAGCACCCTTATAGCTCTCCGAATGAAACACGATCGCGAATGACACAGCTGATTTTGTGTCTCGACAGTTGATGCTGAAATCCTCATGGACGCCCACAAATTCACCATGGACCTCCTCAAGATGGTCGAAGGTGCCCTCCATGGCCGCATCAAACCTATGATCACCCACTGTACCCTGCTTCACCTGCGCACTCTCCCTTCTTCCCTCTCCACGCCCCTTCTCGCCCTCACACGCTCAAATTGCGAACTCAGACGGTGCGGTCACCACGAGCTTCCAGAGCCACTGTCCACAATGGACTGCTTCCTTGATTGCATCGATCCTAAGATTCGGGAGAAGGACGATGGGATAGGTACAAATCGACACAGATACGTGGTGGCGACACAGGATGGAGAGGCGAGGAGGAGGTTGCGCGAGATTCCGGGCGTTCCGCTACTCTATGTGAAGAGGAGCGTCTTGGTCATGGAACCGATGTCGCAAGGGAGCATGGACGTGCAGGAGAGAGAGGAGAGAAGGAAGTTTAGGGCAGGGTTGAAAGGTGGAAGGGAGTTGAAAAGGAAGAGAGATGTCGCAAACGGTGGCGGAGACGCTGCTGAAGATGGAACCGGGGATGCATCTCAGACGATAGAGCCACTGAGAAAGAAGAAGAGCAAAGGACCGAAGGGTCCAAATCCGTTGAGTGTGTTGAAGCCTAAGAAGACGAGGCTTGTGCACAACGGACAGAGCCAAGATCCTAGCAGGGAAAGGGACGAACCTTCAGCGAACGACGGTCCATTGGCACATGAAGAACAGCCAAAGAAGAAGCGGAAACGCAAACATAAATCTAGCAAGACCGCTGTGGGCGACACAGATGTTCCAGAGGTGTCTATCCAGGCATGAAAAGCTCTGGCGGGGTTTGCTCTGCTACTCGTACACTTATGCATACTATCAAGATACCCATTTGCAATGCCATGCTTATCAATTGATCCAGTCCCATAGTACGTCCTTCCGTCGAATCATCCGATCTCAACTTTATAAATCATACTTTCTTTCCTTGAGCAATCAAGTCACTCACCTTGGGTGGCAGTACTAACGCACTCCTATCATTCCTCTTGAAGAACTCCACCACCATCTCCGCCGTTTTTTCTGGAGCATCTTCCTGCACAAAATGTCCGGCCTCCGGCACGACCTGTAGTTGAAATTTCCCTTGCATCTGCCCAATCATTAGATCCTTATCCAGCCTATCCGTCCCCGCCAAAATGAGTAACTTCGCTCCCTTAGCGCTCAGAAACTTCTGGCTCATGCCTTGAAACCACCCTTCCCAAAACGGCTGCGTGATAGCAAGGTCCGTCGCCCATGCCCACTTCCCATCAGCAGTCCGCCGGAGCAGTGACGGCACGGACACCGCCGCGCTCTCCCGATTCCGTAGGTTTCGGCTGCGGAGATGCCAATCGATAGCTGACTCGAGCGTGAGAAAAGATGAAGGGCGAGACGAGAGAATCCCCTGCATATACTTCAATGCCTCGATGGCAGAACCCTCCACCACATCAATGACAACGTATCCCAGCAGACTTGTACCCAAAATGCCCTTCTGTGCAAGTTCGACGGCGACCGCGCCACCAAGACTGTGGCCGACCAGTATGATTGGCGGGAGGCTGGACCAGCCGAGTCTCTCGCGGACAAGTGTGATCATGTTGGCGAGGTCGTCGCGGAGGACGGCGATGGAGAAGTCGTTCACCGTGTCACCATCAGGATTCAGGATGGAGGAACCATGCTGGCGTGCTTCGATGCTGAGGATGCCAGCGGAGGGGAGGGCGGCGCGTAAGGAGAGAGCGAAGGGGGCGAAGGACATGCCAGAGGCGCCGGCACCATGGTGGCAGACGAACAATGGGGATTTGAGGTTGGCAGGTTGCGTTAGATAGACGTGGTATTTGGCTTCATCTGCAGATGGTAATTTATGTTGGAGAAAGAGCTCTTGGGCAAAGTATTTTGTCCATTGGACAGGCGGGGCGGGGACAAGATGTTGACTAGGAGATGGGAGGACGGTGCCGGTGGAAGAGAGCGATGACTCGGAGGAATACTCGTCTTCTCGGTCTTCTGGCGTAGCGGGGAGAGGTTGCGGTGGCTCTTTTGGCAAGTCGGCAAGCTTTTGCGCGGCAAATGAGCGAGCCAGTTCGCTCATGGTGGAGATTGGAAAAATGGCCTCGTGATGAAGGTTGAAGCTTGGATATACTAAGCCGGAAAGAGAGGGGCTCGAAGTGGGGTGGCTATTCTCATCCCTTCATTGGACAATGCTCTACGGAGCAGACGAGGCGGAATTGCCATCCTGCACACCATCTCAGACATCCTCGCGCAATTGAGATGACTCTACCAGCCGAAAGCGGCAGCATCAACACATTCTTGATGGCTGCGCTCAATCAGCATCACCAGAACGCAGGCTACTGGCAGGAGATGCGCAGACGGGACCGGAGAACAATCAGAACAAGGCAGCGTTCATTCCTGAACGGATGTGAGATGTGCTCTATCTCACATACCTTCAGACGCCGCAAGGATCAGCTCGTTATTTTTAAATTGATCGACCTCTGGGATTTGCTTGCCGATCTGCTGGAAGCCACGGTCCCACAGTGCCACCATGCCCATCTCGACCTTTGTATGCTCATGACGTAGGGTAGCTAGTTTCCGACGTGCTCCTCCCGCCTTTAGTGGGGTCTGTTGATTCTAGAGCCTGTGGCCTTTTTGCTGCCTGCCGTTCGCCACGGGATTTCCTTATCATCGGCTCGATACTCCTGCGTTGGAACTGCACGTAAGCTTCTTGCAGCTGCTGTTCACCATCTTTGCGGATCATTACCCTGGCAAACATGGCCAACATTTTTGGTAGCTCCAAGAAAGATGGCAAAGCAGATGGCAGCAATCCGGGCACTCCACGGCAAAGTGAAGATAATAGCAGACCTCAACCAACGGGTAGAAACTACGACAGCAGAGAACCTGATGAGAGGACGAGGTTGCTGCCTCAACAACCTCGACCACCTCACCAAGACGGTTATCTAGATCCTGATGACCCAGCAGTACGTCAATGTAGCTTCGAGCGTAGGTACCGTGCCTCTAATGACCTGACTTAGGTATCACCTTACAATCTCTGGTCTGTTCGCTTTACTCGCTATCTTACCGTCCTGTTCCTCATCATTACCTTCCTTTGGTGGGTCCTGCTCCTCGTTTGCATCTTCGTCTCTCCACCAGGCATGCACTCTCGTGGTTCTGGCTTCTTCGACTTCTCCTATACTACTCTCACGGCTGGAAACCTGCTTGTTGCTCTCCTGTTCTTTTCCGCGCCTTCACGGGCAATGAGAGTCTCCACAGGCATCGTTGCCTTCGTACTCCTTGTCGACATGATCCTCATCCTCGCTGTGCCTCGTGTTCGCTCCGAAGAAGGCGGCGTTGGCATAGCCAGCGTAGTCTGGGCTGTCGTCATGTCCATTTGGTGCATCATCGCTGACAGAATCGTTGCATGGGGCAAGCGGGAGGAAGAAGAACGTCTTACCGGTCGTCCTGAAACTCGACGCACCGTCCGTGAATGGCTTGCTGTCCTGATTGCCACCACCATCCTCGTCATCTATATTATCATTGTCATTCTAACCACTGCAACCTTGATCCTTCGCTCCATCGATGCCGGTCTTCCTTTCGCGGGCGACCGCTATCCTGTCGACGGCGACAAATACTCCGTTCATCTTTCCTGCGTCGGCAATACAACCAGTGCCCCCACAGTGCTCCTCGAAGCTGGCGAGGAACCCTCCGAATACGATTTCGAGCACTGGGCTTACGCGGCTTGGCAGAATGGTACTATCGATCGTTACTGCTACTGGGATCGGCCAGGATACGCCTGGTCCGACAACGCGCCTTCTCCTCACTCCGCTGGCATGTCTGCTGACGCGCTTTCTGAAGCGCTCGCCCGCGCCGGGGAAGAAGGACCTTGGATCCTCGTCTCGGCAGGATATGGTAGCATCGTCAGTCGCATCTTCAGCTCCCGCCAACGCGGTGTTCGAGGGCTCATGATGGTGGATCCGCTACATGAGGACCTGCTCCATCGCATCGGTAATCCGGGCAGGGGATTCGTAACTTGGGGATGGGGTGTCCTCTCCCCACTTGGCGTCACTCGCATTGGCGGCGCATTGTTCAAGGGCCGTACAAGGGAGGACCGCGTGTATGGCCGCTCGGCACATACGGGTGGGAAATTTCTTAAAGCGCGGTTGCAGGAGAATCTGGTGGCAGAGAGCTTTACACAGCGTGAAGTGAGCCAGAGTCGAAACATACAAAGCGCCAACACACCCGTTGTGGTGGTGAGTTCGGGGATCAAGTGCAGAATCGATGATGAATGGAGACGGAAACAAGAAGATTTAAGCCATTTGACAGAAGCGTTGATTGGGTGGGATGTGGTTAATAAAGCGCCACATAAGGTCTGGAGGACATTGGAAGGAAGAAAGGTTATGGAGAGGAGGTTGGCAGATTTGGTGAAGGCAGCCGGAAAGGATTGATTGGAGTGGGTACCTGATGTAAGTTCAGATGGACGTTCTCGGATCTCTTTCATAAGAAAGTTTTGGCAGAGCTTTGGTGTCTTGGTAATATCTCAGCTTATACGTACATGCATGCACTGGTTGGGAGCGACTTGTGTCAATGATTTTGCGAACGTTTAAAGAGGCTAGATAAATCAAATTTCCTACTGACCGGGTATCACATGCAATGAAGCATCAGACTCCGCACCCAGTGCAAATATAGATAAACGATAGAAAAGCTTAGGAGAGGATCTCGGATCCACGTTCTTAGTTCTCTCCTGCATCACTGAGTTCAGCCCCACCAACCGCCATATCACTATCATCTCTTTAATTTTGTTCATCCTCTTCATCGCCTCTCCATGCCCCATCATTGATACCACCCAGTACTCCAGCGGCCTCTGCCTCTGCTCTTGCATCAGCGATTGGCTCTACGTTTCTCTCAACGTTGTCGGGTTCCAGAACCCCATCCCCGAATCCCTCTCCCGCTCTCGCCGCAGAGACACCATGGGCCCTTCCAACCCGTGAAACTTCCCTGGTCGTCGGTCCCTGAATGATATCGTCTTCGCTTAGCGAACCTCCACCCTCATGCAGCACCATCGCCTCGCGGTGTCTGCGTCTGCGGAGCTCGGTCTCCTCAGGACTCTCTTCCTCCCACTGGCCTCGCGCCCATGAGTTCGCGCCAGAACCTGCCGCATGAGAATCAGACGGCGTATTGGCATGATCCTCAGACCAGGACCGCAATGGGGCCGACGAGTGTCGGCGTCGGCGTCTACGCATCGAGATGATGCTTTCGTGCGCAGTGGGAGGGAGGCCTGTAGGCAGCGTGGTTGTGAAGCCTCTCGTGCGTGCCCCGTGTTCCTCTTGCTCCTCATCTGATGACTCGCCAAAAACTGATTCGGCCTCTGTAACTACAGGAGGCAGGTGGTGCACATCCCGCAGAGTACTCTGACGGGCGGGGATGCTCCTTGAGCCAGGAATGTGGAAGCCATACTCGCGAATAAAGTCTGCGGTGACCTGCGCAGAAAGGCGTGTTGATGGATCCAAGGAGTCAAGGTCGCTAAGAAAGAGCGCCGGGGCGGAAGGATGGGAGAGGAAGCGTTTGAGAAGGATGCGGGCGCTGGCGCGGCGGATGTCGTCGGAGGGGTGGTGTGCGAGCGTCTCGAGCGAGGTCAGTGAGATTGCTGCAGATGAGGGATTGTCAGTGAATAGATAAGATCGAAAAATAGACAGGCAGAAGAATGAAGAGTACTGACAGTTTTCTTGAACTTGGACAGGATCCTGTACTGGCTCCGGCTCCTCAGCGATAGTAGTGAGACCGACAATGTCAATGAGAGCACGGCTAATACCCTTCACCGCAAAGAACAGGAAAGCTCCTGTCAGGTAAAATGGTCAGTCTACAGCACTTCCTACTCAAAGATGAGTCCGGATGGTAACGGAGAGATCAATTAGACAAGGACGCATGCATACCAAAGCCAAACCATAACCACCGGTCGTCAATTCTCGGAGCCATTGGGGCCCATCCGAAGACAATCAGGACTCTTGCGACACATGTTGAGTATGGCAGCTTGCGTTGTCCATATCTTATCTAATGATCGCGACGTAATTAGGTTTGACACCATTGACATCGACCTGGAGAGATTCCGCTGCAGCGGGTCATTCCGTCCTCCGCCCGCTGGTAACCCTGCACTCCAGGCGCCCTCGGGTTCCGGCGATGAGCCCTCCGCGGTACGGATGACATAGAGGTATGTAACGGCGCCCCGTCCCGTGGTTTACTCTGGAAGCTTACCTACCTACCTTACCCTACCTACCTACCTACCTAATCCATCCTGTGCCTACCAAGTTCTAGAGGGCATTTTAGATCCAGCGTTTTGAAGCTATACCACGATCACCATGGTGAATTGAAGCCAATTCGTACTACTTTCCGGGATTCCACTTACAAGAATGGCTTCTAGGCACTTTCACAGATCGCTTACATCCTTGCCGGCCTTACAGCTGGTGGAGGGACTATGGGCTACGTCAGGACGGGCTCTGTCCCTTCCATAACTGCAGGTTGCACTGTCGGCGCTCTGGTATGATATCATCTCTTCCGGGCATGATTGACCATTTTCCTTTGATACTGCTCTTCCCATCACCGACTCTTCAATCATTGCCGGCTGACACGGACTTCCACACAGTATGCTCTAGGCGGCTACCGAATGCAGAATAAGCAGCCCTACGGTGTTGAGCTTGCACTGCTCGCCTCCCTTATACTCGCCGGCTCCTCGTTTCCCCGCGCGATCAGGACTCAGAAGCCGCTGCCGATTGGATTGAGCGTGTTGGCTGCCTTCGGGCTGTATAACTTCGGCATGGCATGGAGGAACAATGTCAACGTGAGTTGAGCGCAAGCATGCAGTCTGCAGGAAATGAGTAGGATCATTTCAGGTAGAAACCGCAAGCAAAGATTAACTGTTCTCGCTTCAACGGATTGCGACACGACATATACCGTCCCAAATAGGCATCGTTAGTTATTTTGGACGCAGTCTATCTTGTTAGCCGGGAATTCTGATGTGTCGCCGATTGACTTCACACCTACTTCAGCCAGAGGAGAAGCCTAACATGTCCGTGTGCTACCAATGTGGAAGCTAATATATTCACGTTGACATATCGAGCCAGTCCTGGCGAAAATCCCCGGAAATTGCCCCAGGTATCCTTCTCAAGCAAAATACATTTTCCTAGCTCAGTTTCATCCTCAATTCTGGTCTCCTGAAGTATTATGAAACAACATATCATCAGTGATCGCCACTCTTTCTTCCTCTTCCTCGTTGACCAGTCGGCCTATCTTCGTACTCTCGGAGAGTACCTTTCTCGCTTCCTCATCATCTATATACAAGTCTTCCTTGATGAGACCGACAGCAAGTTCTGGAACAAGTACTGATTGGACGTAACCCGTGACGCCACCACCACCAAGGGAAAGCAAATCGTCTGAAGCTGCAAGACGTCGAATTTTGTTCGAGAAGTGATTGATGATTGACTCTATCCTAAACGGACCAGGTCAACACTCGTCGCAGCAGTAGTACCCAATCCCTTCGCAGATACAAATTTCAAAGATCCCCGCGAAGATGAGATAACACTCACATGAGTCTAGCACCCTTCGTGCCATAATACCCAGGGACGAACTTGTGCAGAGACGATTCGTCATTCGTGGCTATCGCTGTCTGACGCAGAGTCCTTTGTTTCCCGCTCTTCGCCCATTCTTCAAGCCGTTTACGATACCAACTATCCTCTTTCCTATCCAATACATTGTTAATGTGCTCGTGATGAAGCTGTAAGCGTCCAGGTAGAGTGTTCCAGTCAATCTCCGGGTATCCGGCAATTCGATATTCTTCCATTGCGCTTCGTCGCTTATGTGCGTGACAGAAGAGAGTCTGTCTATGGATGCTCATGCGGGAAGCATAATTGGCAAACTCATCTAGGAACGAACGATCCACAGGCTCATCGCATACAGGGCAGACAGCGTAAGGGGAGTCATGACTGATTTGAGATGAAGTTACTGGGAAATCGAGCGAATCCTCGGCGTACTCGAGTATACTAGAACCAGGAGGTGAGCTCAACGGGGAATCCGAGCCCTGAATAGAAGTCTTGTTCGGATTTTTGAACTCTTTGGTAGAACCCAGAGAGGATCTTGGATCGTTGGCTACGAAGTTTAATGGAGTTTTGAAGCCATTATCCACAATCTGATCCTTCTCCAGCGGGGCTCCTTTTGAGCGTTTTTTAATTTTAGAAGGGCCCCTGGCCTCCCTATATGCTCGGTCGGTCGAAAGCTCAGATTCGCCTTCGGATGACGAATCGGAGCTCTCATCTTCAGCCAGTCTGATGTCTTCTTGTGGCGCGCTCGGTACCAGATCTGATTTGCGTTCCAAATGTGATAGCTGAACAGATGGAGGAAAACGAAAGCCTTTCTCTTGGGTAGCTCTCTTTTCCTCAGCATCCAGCCTCGTTTCTACGTGGACATTTTTGGTCATTGCCCGGTTTTTCCCCCCATACACCCTTTTCCTCGACGCTGGCTTGTTCCAAGAACTACTGTGAAAGCCAGCAGGATCGTCGTCAGAGTACCGGCCATTGGTAAGCAATGCCCTTCCCATTGAGCCACGTTTGCTTTGTCTGCCGGCGCCTTGACCGCTGGAATATCGAGGCTTTGGAGCCTTCCATTTGCTCTTGACTTCAGCGTCCTGCTCTTCAATCTCCGGCGATGTCTGTGCAGAATGTGCGTTGTCCGAGTCTGAACTTATAGGCGAGGCGGAGAATCTTTCAGTCCTGCGGCTGGAATCAGGTGTATTCTGCGTTCCACCTAGCTGGGAAGGCGCGTTCGGCACTCCATTCGCCTTCTCTCGGCACCGGCGCTTTGCATGGGGCAAAGGATAGTCTTCGTGATCCTCCGCTCGGGCGTGTGGCTTCCCATTTACCGTTTTGAGTAATGGTCGGCCATTCTTTGTTTGCCCAAGTCGGAGGCCACTCATTTGACGCGTCAAGAGAACTGTAGGAGCTTCAAATCGGCGAATTGAAGGTCAAGGATCTGGACGCGATGGTAGAGGTATACATTAACATACAGCACGACGGGGCGCTGACGCGAAGTCTGCTGACCGACCTCGGAACGATCATTCTTCCGCTCCAGCATTAGGTATGGAGTACTGAGCTGCGATCCGGGCACGCCGAGGCCGAGGCATCGGGAATTTGCCAATCACCACCTAAGGTACTTTAAGGCAGGTATAGGGCACCAGCACCGCCGACGAAACTCATGTATCGTGTTCGCCCTCGGCCGAGAGCTTCTTCGATATGCTTGGCGACACGCGAACACGTATGTACTTTTGTCATATGATTAGAACGGTGAACTTGATAACAATGAACACAA
This sequence comes from Viridothelium virens, assembly GCA_010094025.1. Lineage (NCBI taxonomy): Eukaryota > Fungi > Ascomycota > Dothideomycetes > Trypetheliales > Trypetheliaceae > Viridothelium > Viridothelium virens. Next base: position 206,521 of record ML991798.1, read on the forward strand.
GGATGGAAATACAGCGAGATCCGCGGTGACATCTCTTGTGTCACTGTACATTCGACAGATACTAACGTACAAACAGCGCTATCAATTCCCCTGCGAGATGCCTGGCCGACACAGGGTTCAAAGCTTCGCCGCCGGTCTATATCTGTTAGTATTTGCTCTCAATGGTCTCGAAAGCTGTCTATTATGTATGTCATAGCGCTGCTCGGTCGAGGATTTGTCTGCAGCTGCTCCTGCTCTAGCCAGACCGCGCGAAGAGATTTAGCATCAGCATGAATCTACATTGTATTTTCCGTTGCCACATTCCGTTGGACACGTACGAAAAGATAGGACAGGGACAGATGAAGCACTGAAATGACAGCAAGCAAACAGTAAGTACAAGCCAAATTGCTTCATTGTCAGCGTCTATCTCCATTCCACCCTCATCGGAAAATCACCTGCTGTCGCATCGAAGACCTTTGTACGACGAACACTTTGTTGTATTTTCCGAAAAAATAGGAAAGGGATGGATATGACAGTCCTTCCTCATGCCCTACTTCAACGCTGTGGCCAACATTGGGCATCTCTACGGCGTCTGTAAGGCCCTCCTCATGAGGAAAGCCCAACCGGTTACGAGGAATCAGACTTATAACTGACACCCTTGACCTTGTACGCATATTTGATCACAGCGTAGAGACACGTATCACATACCTTGTGCATCGGCTTTCACTTCTACGTGAACTACCTTCATCCCGCTTTCTCAGCTCAAATCGTCACTTCGCCTTGAAAGACGAGTAAATCAAGATAGTCCAACAAACTAGCTTTACAATTTACGAGCAGATTGGTACTTCTCTTTCGCACTTCCATCGCCTATCGTCAGCTATGCCTCTCCTGCAAGCTGTCCTCCCCTTTCTCTTCCTGGTTCTTCCTGCCGCAGCCATTTACTCTGCTCCGCCGGCATCATGCTTTACCGACAACAATGGAAAGGCGAAACCGCTCAAGAAGCCTGGTGATGGGGACAGTGATGACATCGCCTCGGCCTTTGGAGGGGCTTGCAGTGAATTTAGCGGCCCCCTCGACGTCGAGGGCAATGTGGACGTATATACCGCCACTTACGAGACATCAAGGTACGATAATCGTGGTAAACGTCCAAGCTGCAGGTAAGTACATACAGCTATACCCGCTCCCTAAACTTTAGGAACCAGCGAGAAAGGGACCCCGGATCTGAGAAATAAAATGGGACTAATGCATTAAATAGTGACATCACGTCAGATCTCACCAATTTGGTCGGGCAATGCCCCTACGGCGGCGTCTTGCAGCACTTCAATACGCTAGGGCATAAAGGGAACGTGGTGGTAGAACTGAATAATGGGCCAAACACTCCAAATCCACTTCCCTGGTGAGGGATGTTGAATGCACGTTACATGCTGCTGGCCTGCTTGGTCTATCCTTTACGAGTACTGTACTCAGTTGATCGGCTCTTGTAAACAGATCATAGGAGTACTTCCATTGATGATGCGCTAATGAAGCTTAACTCCGACCTTGGGATGGCTCAAGTGGACGTGGATTTGAGTGTCGTAAGAACTCAAGTTTTTCAGCATATTGATGTTGTCTCATTTGTATGAGTACTCGGGGTGAAAGTGAATGAGCTGAAAAAATAAGATTGATGGAGTATTACCTCTTACCACCCCACGCGCATCGGTGCCAAGCTCAACGTTGTACCTACCTAGGTAGCTCTGAAGCTCCGCTGACTAGTAGCACGCACTTCAAGAGCTTTGCTCTGCTTTAACCTCGACTTTTGATCGCAAGCCGAAGCAGCTTGAACCCCGCTTTCTGTAACCACGAATGTCTGTATAGTGGTGTGTGATGAGAGGGAGGTCAGAACTGTCACGACCGGTGGTAGCGTTGGAGCTCTAGAATACCCACCTACGTGCATAACACAAAGCAGTTGGCCCATAATTGCATTACACTCGTTCAGAGGATCGTGCGATTCGCAAGGACTATGGGCCGGTCCCATACATTGCTGCGTAGGTCATTCTTGCAGATAGTCCCTGTAACTGAATGGTGTCCACTGCTTGTCGTGAGCATGATCAACGGACATCATACCAAGCTATCGTCGAGGTGTTATCAGCTCGAGGCTTGGACAAGGTACTTCGAAGTCCAGATACGACGTACCAAAGTTGCGAGCTTCCGATGCCTGGTTAATTCCATGACTTACCTTACTAAGGCTCAGGCTACGTCTGATGTGACCTAGTCCATCGCTTTCCGAGATCGCCGGTGGGATTGTACGGCCATGATTCCGAATGAAGTAACTTACCCCCAGCAGGACCCTTCACCCCTTGCAAAGGCTTGTCTGGACTTCATCTTTTGCGACAGAAGGCAACAAACGACCCCAGCTTCGCTTTCGATGTCTAAAATGTACAAAGGCATTTTATTAAGTGGGATCTTGACTCACACAACTTGTGTGTGGACGACAGTAGGGATTAACGCCGCACAGCTGCATACATCAGACGCCCGGCATATCTGCAGACTCTTCAGCCTCATGCAATTTTAGCAGCCTGAGCCATCACCACTGCCACTTTATGTCTGCCGGACTCGATTCCCTATGAGAAAGACGCTAGACACGAGCTGCGATCCACCGTGGCTAATTTGAGGGACGATCGTAGCGCTTCGATGGACCATATACAGCGCTTCCATTCTTGCAGTTGGTGGACTGAAGAATTATCTTTACTCATCTGTTTGGTTGGCCGCTTTTGCATTTGTGATATGCTGTTTGCTAGATCCCACTTTGGGGAAGAGTATCCAACCACACGGCTCCATACAACCCCGGTCTATCAAGGCTGAATTCTGACTCTCCAGGGCTGACAGGCGTATACCTGCTGACAATTGGAGAAATTGTCCTGGGGTCCTGGTTACGGAGCCCTGGAAGAGCTGCGCCAGCCTGGCTACCCTCGGTCGACTTGTGCAATCGTGAGCAGCCTTGTCATGGCTAAAATCATACGGCATAAAAGAGCGTCTCTGCCATGGCTGGCCTAAATTCCCCCTTGCCCCATCCCGTCCTGTAGTTCTACAGCCTTTTCATTTCATGACTCGCGCTGCGTCGTCTTTGTAAAGATCATGGAGAAGCTGCCCGATAATGTGAAAGGATACCCAAAACTTTCAGTTCTTTTTGGAAAATTTCCTCACGTAGCCTGCTATCGAAAATTTTCCAGCCTGGCGCATCGTATATTGCTATATGATCAGGCTAGGATCACCTATCTGGAATCGTACTTACATGAGCTCGAAAAGGCCGATAGCGTTTCGCAGGATGACAATAGAAGGCGTTATGCCATGGACTGGACATATCTAGAAGGCTTGCATGGTGAAGGACAAGGAATGCAGCGATATCTAGTCGGCAAAATCCGAGCTGCACTATCGGAATACTGTAAGATCAAGCTTTAAGATTAGCTTAAACCATCTGTGACCCGGTCTAACTCAGGATGATAGATGATCTGTTGCTCAAGCACAAGGCTGTCACAGCAATCCCACAGCCCCTGGACTGTGACCGCAGATTTCTCCAGGAATGGCTTGTTCATCAGGACGGGAATGATGTCAGCTTGCAAGGGCGAGATGCAGCGGCGTATGGCACCATGGAGAATCCTGAATCTTTTGCCGAAGACTTGGCTGTCGGGATGGCTCGTGCAGATGCTGGGCCTTTCCTTAATTGGATCGTCGATTCCTTCACTAGTTTCTTTCACCGACAAATCGTCGAGCGTTTTCCCCGTTTGAAAATTAAACAAATGGCATCCCAGGACAACGTCATTGCCTATAATGGCAGCACGGTCAGAATTGCAAGCGTATTCGCCACCTCGATACCATCCTTGATTCTCTGTAGTAGCATTGCGATTCTTTACTCCGTGAATTCGACCCCGAAGCGTTTAGGACTGCTCGCATGCTTTTGCATAATATATTCAATTTGCTTAGGCTACTTTTCTCGGCCTCAAGGCGGAGAGATATTTTCGAGCGTCACCACGTAAGTTCTAATCGACCGGCTTGCTTTCGACTCGTAATTACTGACAGAATGTCTTGCCTACTTAGGTATGCCGCATTAGCCGTGGTGTTCGTCGCTGCGAGCCTACCAAGCGGGAATGGAACAGCTACTGCATAAGTTGTGGACCGTCTCTGCATACCCTGTTGATGATATTGGGGAGGCTGGTCCTCCAGCCTCCACCTATTACTTTGATTGCATGTGAGACTACGCACTGACATAGTTTTCGAATTGAACACCGTCGTTCTTTTTTTTCCTTTATTTTCACTTTACGAGTGTATGAATTGTTCTGATGACTAAGGTAGCTTAGATTGTCCAAGTGCGGCTCTGTGCGCGCCAGATTCTTCTGTGTGTCCACCGAAGCTCGCATGTGAATGTGAAAAGTGTTATTTACATCGATCTCGATTTGATTCAGAACCTTACCATCCATATTTAGAATGGCTCCGCTGAAACGAGCTTGCACTAGTCCAACAGGGGGAATATGTAACCACGACGGTATTTTTGATCGTGTGCAATAGCAATTTCGGCCTTTGTGCGCTCAGACTAAACGCGAGTATGTTTCAAAACTTCCCTACACTTCCCTCGCCGTCCATTCGATTCGTGCTCGCGTCTTTGAATGGCTTCCACCCCCCTCTCGCTCAGTATCCACTCTCGTTTGAATTTCGGGGAACAGGCAAGCATACGAGCACCAATTTGGGCTCGCTTAGAGCTTTAGATAGACCTGGACTCCGCATACATACCCGTAGAACACTTAAGATCCAATAGCTAGCTGACCTCTCCTAGGGAAGCCGGTGACATGGGGCAAGCGCTGTGTAAATGGCGAACGAGGGGTCACAGAAAGATAGCAGAATTATCCATGGAACGCTGGATGAAGGGGTCCCGAACTGCAGATCATTAATAAATAGCTCACCTCGCCGTTTTCTGTGCTTGTCACGGTTAGCCCCTTTCCCTTCTGGCACTGTCCAGATGACAGAGAGGTGTGGGCCCGCTGCTTTGCTCAACAGAGTCCTTTCGGTTTCACCTAAACCTATCAGGATATCGACCCCTTGTTGTTGTCATCCAGTCCAACCAACATTTTGATTTCGCAATACTCATAGGTCTTTCTTCCGTGCTTCCCCAATCACGTCTATATTGCCTACTACATGTCACCCCCGGTCCCCATGGACAAGGCAAATCACTCTACCATCCGCTTATTTATGGCAAAGCCGTCGAGTAAGGTCTCTATCAGGCTTCACGCGCCTCTAGCTTACGACCCCTTAGAGCAAGACAAGAAATCACAGACAGAGAAGGTCAAAAAATACATAGCTGAAGCACCGCCTCTTCCATGGGAACAATCAGGAGCGCAACCGGCCCATCAGATACAAACGGCAAATCAAGGACAAACTGGAGGGAAAAAAGAAAAATAGGGTCATGGAAACAGTCCGATTCCAGTGTGTAAACATGCGAAACGAACAAAGAGAACCTCACCACGATCGCGTCGAATCAGGCTGCAGCGCCCTTACCAACCATTGATGACATCGGAGAGAGCGGTGAAGAAGGAGCAACGGATGTAGGAGCCGAAAACAACGCGTCTTTTCAATGTATATTTTCTCCCGGGGCCTCTCGGACGCGTTGCAATACGGTCGCATCTCTCACAAGGACACATCACCCTTCAATTTCCCCCAGAACGCAGTTCTCCTTTGTTAGAACAAAGATACATACTATACGACGGCCAAGATGCTGGCGGAGTCTGTCGGTCCTAACCATTTGACTTTGCCGCTTCGAACTGATGATCACTGCATACTTTACTGGCCTTGGAGACTATTCCCTTGAGTATCTATTTTCGGACTTGCTTGAAAACCACCATAGATTTCAGATGTTATATTTGCCCCTATTCACAGGGTCCAAGTGTCCGCAGGAATGTCCATGCGTAGCATATTATTTGAACCATAAACCGTGAGATAGAGCTCGCTCTATAGATATACCATCTTAGGGTTACCCCGAGCCCTCTCCGACGAGAACGCATAGTCTAGCCGATGAGCACGAGCAGGCAACTTCGGCCGGCTGGGTGTGTCTGTTGACAAGAGCTCTTTAATCCAGACGGACAAGCTCCTCCTCCTACACCTGTAGTTTCTTCTGCGCTAGGAAAGTGCTACGCTCACGGGCATTCTGAGTTCAGAATAGCCATTTCATTGCTGCAGTAGCTTGATTCTTATCCTGCTTTCTGTTTTGTTCGAAATCGTGCCAAATACGGAGTAGAGGCTCCGAAGACCTGAGGCTCAAGTCAAGCTGCCTCGTAGAGCCCTAGGGTTCGCAGATGTTCAGACTAGCGGTCGAGCTTCTTGTGCATAGTTCGCCCTATCTCACTAATGTGTTATAATCACATTAAACGGAGGCCAGCTGAAGGAGAAGCTCCCAGAAGCGTACTTTTAAAGACTTTCCTCAGCAGCAGCGGCTTCGCTAGTATAGGGCGTAGTTTGTGAATCTCAGGATGCTAACTGATCCCCAACTTCTTAACATCTTGTAGTTGATTCAGTATCATACGGAATACCGCCATATCAGGCGTAGACGCTCGCTAGAACCCGCCGTAGGATTTCAAGACAGGATCGTTTCGCTAGCGGTCGATAAAAAGCAGGATCGATAGGTCCGCTCATGGACACACCTCTGCTGGTCTTGTGTAAGGAGACTCTGGCGCACTTAGATTAAGAATGCTCATTGCTTGTCATTCGACGTAGTCTTCTCGATCTGCGATTTGAGGGCACCCGTACCTCTTGGCTGAGAACTGAATCAACGAGCTGTAGGAGGTACGATATCGTATGGGTCGTGGTTGAGCAGAGAGTCTTCAAAACCCCAAGTCTCAAATCTGACTGTAGGAACTTGTTGGCTCTCGGATTCAACTCGAAGACTTAGAAAATAGAATCGTGACTTTCGGTAGTGCAGCTTCGAGCCCTACCTGGCTAGCTTGATCAGGGATACTCCGTAGATTTCAGATCAAATAAGGAACACAAGGAGAGCAGCGTATCACATGAAAGATATCGCAGCGGCAGTGAATCGAGAGGAAAGGTAAGTAAGGCAGTAGTATGTGCAAGGTGGGTGTAATAAGGCTGTCAGCTTTGCCTGCGTAGGGTCACGTGAAGACGCGTCTCGCACGGGATTGAAGAGAAGTACATGCGCCCTCCTCTTCCCAGCTAAGCCGTTGTTCGGAGATGATTGCTTCCGGCCAGCAACGCAATATCAATGCTCAAGATCTCGATGGTTCTGCGATCTAGCCTGTCAAGAATTAGTTTCTCTTGTACTTGGTTGATTGAGGGACACTCCCCAAGACTTTTCCCTTCAGAGTCACCAGGAATCTCTGTAAGCAAGTCCTAGCGAGCGACCTTCTAATACTCCAGCCACAGCAGATTAATTCTCACCAAGGTTAGGAGGCTCTCTTTTCCGGATAACGGGTTAAACCCTGTTTCCTCCTGAGTCATCCTATTCTCCACAGCCTCCACGCCGCTTCCTTCCAACAGCCACCGCCGCATTGCCGCCGGCGGCATTCCAACCCTCACTGAGAACACCAAAGTTAGCACCAAAGTTTCCACCATACCCCACACACGTCTTCCATTCGCGAGCTCGCACCCGAGACATCGTACACCGTGAAGGCGCATCCGATGGCCAGCGTGAAATGTCGTCTCGGGACCTCCAAGCAGGTCCATACAGGAAAAATGGGTTCGAATTCATTGTTGAAGGATTGTTGTAGTTCCTTATGTCGAGAAAATGGCGTTGCAACCCAGTTTCTTTAGGATGTCCGCCGATCCAAGGGAACCTGGTCATCTACGCTGGTCATCGGTCGCACAGTGGTGCTGGATATGTGCCTCAAAGCATTCGGGATGCTCCTTAGTCTACGTGATGAATTTATTTTCGACTCTTTCCTACGCACGTCTTGCCAGCTACGTTCGCAGTCTTTCCAGCCACGCCATAGACGTTGCACATTGCCGAGATATACGAGGGACAGGCTCCTGCAGTCCTCCACGCTTAACGTCCGGTAAGATATCGCTACAGCGAGTCATACTCGATGCTGACTTTGTAGGCGATTGCTTTGTTAGGCACTCGGAGCTTGCCTAGCGATCGAGTCTTTCCCGAATTCACCTATTGATCTCGACGGAAGCCACATGAGGCTCCTTCAAGCAAGACAAGAGGCTGTAGGAGAGCGGGGATTATACAAAGGGCAGGAAAAGGTTGGAAATACCACATACAAGCTTCCGAGCTCTTCACATCTCGCGGCACTTCTGGGAATAGATGAGACAATCATTCACAAGTAAGCCTTCTACTTTCGAATCTCCAGTCAATTAGGCCAAAAGCCCCCACAGAGCAAGACCGATGATGGGAAGTGATCGACTCATTTGCGCGAGCTAATTTGTAACAGGTCTTGCAAGACCGGGCGAGCATGGTGAGACAGAGTTCCAGGGTCCACACAAGCGAAGTTAAGTCCACAGCACGGACTGAAGTAGACGCCCTTTCATCTATGATCCATGGAGAATGAGGGGTCGCTTTCTCTCATAGATCCCCCTATATTTGGGGAGCTCTTTAAGTAAGCTCTAAGCCTATGGTTCGCTAGTCAAGATGATTCTTCCGAAGACGAGCATCGCGCAAGGTTTCCGTCGGGTCAATCTGCAAAACATCATACCGGAAGTTGTCCACGTAGGCTGGTCTGGGAGAGGTGCTTGCGTTCATCTTTTCGTCGCAGAGCTCGTTCTTCTAGTCTATACCGAAACGCCGTCGATTGCATCAGGCGGCATAACGATAGTCCGGGCCGAGATAACGAGAGATCCTACGGCCTAGCCACTTAGTCCGTTTGGCCGCATAAACGATGGCCCCTTAAAGTGCCGTACCTCCAGAAGCCAACAGACATATCTATGATCACGACCTTATAGTCTTATAGCTGTGCTGTGGCCTGTGAGAAGTGCATCGGCCTTGTCACGCCAACGACTTTCTGTGCGCTTACGAGGGGACCGAACAACGCCCAGCGAGCGCAAAGCAGGACATGGGAGCAAATGTGCTTTGAGACGAAATTCGAGATTCACGGTACTACTCCACCAAAATTCAATCATCCTTACGTCTACGAATCTTCGATCTCCCCGGCCAACGAGAGTAAAGATTCCCCACTGGTCTTTCATATTCTCCAATTTTATCCGAGAGAATGGATATGCGTCGGGCAACTAGCTCCAATTTATCTTTTTTCTGCCTGGTACAGACCGCTCGGCTAGACTCTGACATCGCAGTATGCACTCCGCGCATGCACAGAAGCAGTGTATGCGACTTCATAGGCGAGGCGGAGATGCTTGCAAAGTCCTTCACCGATTCCATTGAGCGGCGAAGCTCAAGGTGCAGTGAATACTTACCTCGGACAAATGTGTCACCTCATAAAATGTATTCATCCCCATCAGGCCTACAGTGTAGGCTCGGACCTCAGCATGTCGCCTTGCTTGCGGCTCATTGGACGGGACGGCCCTCACCAAAAAGTGCATTGAAAGATGGGAGAATTAGCCAACCCGATTGATGGTTATCCGAAGCTAGCAGCACGTTGTGCACGCGTACCTAGAGTACCCGAGATAGCTCATTATCCGACAGTCGCTGCACTAGCCCACAGGTAGGAGCTTGAGGTATACCTGTATTTATTCTTCACGTGATCGGACTCATTTCTGCTGGCAGAATCTTCCTCGTGCGTAGGTAGGTCCCAAACAAGGCCAGACATTTGGACGCCAAGCCACATTTGCTGGTACCCCTGGGGACTCGATCCCTTTTCATCATTACTCCCGTTGTAATTATTTTGAACTCTTCATCACATTTGCCACTATCATTCCAGATCCCAACTAAGAGCCTTGTCCCAGCAGATCGTCTTCTTATCTAAAATTGAAATTGCACCCCACCACTTACTCTATCGCATCGAGAACGTGGGGTCACAGTGCGGAGTCATGCTTTCGTGCGACAACATGTTCGCGCGACGTCTGAAACGCAACCGACACTTGATGAGCGCGAAGCATATGGTGCTTAGAAGCCGGCCTTACGAATGGCTGCTAGAGACATGCCAGAGGGCATGGCAGCTGGATCGACACGGCCAACTTTCTGCGGAGTCTGCTCGGGAAGTCTCAGCCTAGCGCTGTACTGCTAAAGATCATCTGCCGAGTTTGCTTCTCAAAAATGGTGCGAAAGACTTCGACGCCTGGAGCTGAGGTAATGTAGGCTCTTTCGGCGATACGGATATGCTTTAATCCTCGCCTTGATGTTGGGCGCACGAGGTCTCAGCGAGTCTTCCACACGCTACTCTATCTTGCGCGCCGCACGCGCCTGTTTCAGTGTAGGGTTGCCTACTGGAACCAAAGGACAGACCACTACGTTCAAGACAATCCTATTGACAAATCCACAACGTCTCAAACTACCAGTAATGGGTGTATAAATGAAAATGCAGCCTTCTTGTGCTGAAGAGGGTTCGTCTACAAGATCTTACTTAATTTGGGAGGGGCTCCCAAGGTGAGCCAGGTCCTTTGACAAACCTCGGGGGGCCCTTCAAACCAGGCGCATCCATCATTTCAATCAACACCACGACCGCTGGATGCATGCCAGCCGCAACCGCCTCAGCAGTCCACTCCTCCCTCTGCAACTGTCGAAACTCGCGGCCCGATCCCTTACTAATGTCCTCCAATCGCGCAAGCGGGAGCAGGAGATCGCCCATGTGATGCACGTACAAAACCTTACCTGCGCCACCGGATGGTTCGCCCTTCAGCACATGGGTAACAATGCCAGTACAGACAGTCCGCGCATGTACAAGGTCCAGGAAGCCTTTCACGTGGTTCACCTTGGGCACCGCCGACAGCTTGTCCATATACAAGATCAGAGCATTCATCCAGTCCAGCTGCGCAGCTAGCCCCTCTGCGTCCCTACCAGCGCGAATAATGGTCGAGGGACGGTGGATCCATATTGGTAGGCTATAGGACTGATGCACCCGCTCGAGCAACCCCTCGATAGCCCACTTGGTCGATCGATACCCTGACGACCCGTCCGTTGGCGGCCTTGGCGCTCCCGGTGAGTTGATGGGCACCTCGCCTATCTCCGCCTTGTTGGAATATCGCCCTACGGCATTTGAGGATACGACGTGCAGCGGGATGCTGCGTGGCAGACACAAACGGACGAGTTCGATCGTGGAATTGACATTGGCCGACCGCAGGTCGAAGTATGATTTGAGATGAGACGTGTCAGCACCGTTGTGGATGACTGCTCCCACTTCTTCGAAAATCATTGCTGCGTCTTCCTTGGAGAGGCCGAGCCTTGGTTTAGCAAGCTCACCTGCGTAGTAAACTACGCGGTCATCCCGTGGCAGCTCCCCGCTTTCCAGCCTCTCCTCAAGTCGTCGTACAGCGATACAGGTGACCTTCTTGATCGATGGCTGCTCCAGCAGAGCTGCGAGTATATGACGCCCCAGCAAACCACTGACCCCGGTCAAGAGGACTGAACTTGCATCTAAAATAGCCATGGCTGCACCTGCGGGTGCAAATGTCTGCTCGGCCAAATCCACCGGTGGACAAGTTTCCGCGTCCCAGTCAATTTCGACGTTCCCCATGGGTACGTCACTTCCATTGACCAATGCTTTAGACGTGGCTCGACTTGCAATTTTTGGTACCAGCTCCGAGGGCACGTTTTCCACTGCGAAGAGAACCAAATTTGCCAGTGTGTCATTGCTCATAACCTTCAACACTGGCATGTTGATCTTCAGAGTCTTCGTGAACCAGGTCCGCAGGTCTATAGAGACGAGCGAGTCGATACCGAGTTCGGCGCTACGCATGGCCATTAGATCGTCGTCGGCAATTGTCGTTTGCAAGGTCTTGCGTATCTCATTGGAAAATGCTCCTACAATAGTTAGCCCTGCTCCAGATCTGGAAGAGTTGCACTTTTCGAATGAACATACCTCTGATGATGCTCTGAAGCTCATCTTCTGTCTTGCACTCTGTCAGCAATTCCTTGATTGGTTTGGCCGCATTCGATCTCTGCGACATCTTTTGCTGGTCTATTTCTGTCAAAAGAAAGTGCGAGAACATAGGGTTCGAGAAGAATGCAGGAGCATTGGGCGTGTCTATTGAGGTGGCACGAAGAGCTGTGGTAAGTTCCGGCCCGCAGAGAGCAGAGTCAGGACGACCGGCTTCGATAGCCTCGGCGAAAATCTGGTGAAAGTCCCCTTCCGAGATGGGCATCGAAGATAGTCTCTGGGTAATCGACTTTAAGACCTTTTTATCACTCCTTTCCAGTAGCCCGATCCCAGCAATGGCTCCTAGGTTGACTGCGGTGGCAGCAAGACCACGTTTCCTACGCTGGGCAGCAAGGCCACACATGAAGGTGTTTGCTGCAGCGTAGTTTGCCTGGCCTACACTGCCAAGAACACCAGTAATTGAAGAGGTGAGAATGAAGAACTCGAGATGTTGATCGTGGAAGATGCGATCTAAGTACAGAGTTCCAAGGACTTTCGGTTGAAGGACGTCGTTGAGTTGATCGAAGGACATCTTGAGAATCGATGTGTCCCTGAAGAGCGCGGCGCCATTCAAGACGCCGGCGATAGGAGGTAGACTTGCACTGATAGCCGAATGTGCTGATTGGAGGGCAGTCTCGTCGGTTATATCGCTATGAATCCATCAGCAGTTGGGAAGGAGGTTTGACCTGGAAGCTCACCAAGCAACCACTGCGATCGTGACCCCATTACACTTGTGCGATTCAATCCAGGCAGGGCTCAGCTGAGGCCTTCTGCTGGTGAAAACAAGATTCCTTGCCCCACGCTCAATCATCCAGTCGAAAAGTGAAGCCCCAAGGGCGGCGGACAAGCCAACGATCCAATACGTCTTATCGTTACCGAAAAGTTGCTGGGTGTCAAGTCTGGAGATTGTGACTGGCAGCGAATTGCAGGTCGCCCAGTCGATAATTGTCAGCTGATCTGCTGGAAGAGTCCCTTCCAAAAGACTGCCTACGTCAACCGGACCGGTCACCAGGTGAGCCTGTTGCAAATTAACGAGATCGCCCTTAGTAAAATTATTGAGAGCACTTCGAAGGACGTCTACAGCGAGAGCGCTATTTGACAATCCCTGACGAGCATAGATTGTACTTGCGGATTCCTTACGGCAGTGTGATGGGAGATATGACATGATCTCCGTCTCGTTCTCCCATCTTTGAGCATCAGAAGTCGAAAGCCCAACGAAAAGTGAGATGCGCTTTGGTAAGATCTGGCTAAGTTCATACTGGGTCAAGTATGGCAAGAGTTTGAGACTCAATCCGAATGCTGCGGTGTTTGTTGAATCTGCTGTGAAAAAGAGGTTGAGATCGCGCGCAGATGCTTGAGATTTCAGTGCCGTGGCGAGTGGCTCTACAGCATTGTGCACAACCACAGTCTGGCCGGCACATACACCATCGAAGAGGGCGATGGAGACCAAATGAGCTGCCAACCGACTGAGCAAGGCTGCGTCACATGACTGAACAGTGCCATAACGGACCACAGACGCTACTGGAAGTCTATAAGTCGATGCTAGTGAGGATACAAGCGCTAGATAAGTGGCATCAGTAGACGCTTCTTGGCATAAGACAAGGAACTGGTGGCCAAGGGTGGTTCTTATGGCAGTCGGAGTTGAATATACCGCATGCAGGTCAAGAAAAGGCTCAGGCGGATTCTCGAATCCGTATGACGCCGCTGATTCCCTGACAGTGCAGCTATTTCCGGTTATTTCCAGGGTGACGGCAGACTCTTTGGGGTTGACCAGTCGCTTGGTCTCGCGCGTCAAAGAGTTATAACGGTCGTTCAAAAGGGAAACAGGCTTCAGACGCGGAACTAGCTCACAGCCTGAAGCATCAACAACGATCTCCGGCTCTACTGTCCACACGACTGTTTCGGGGACTACCGATGCGAAGCGCAAAAGAGTCTGAGCTACAAATAAAGGATCAATCGCCTGAGGATCTGCAAAATCCAGCTGTTGCAGGCGTAGATCTGGCGTTTCGACCAGAGCTGTCCTTCCAAATCCCAGAGTTAAGTTCGAATATGGCTGATCCTTCAACCGCCCACTCGTGACCCATAAAAGATTCTTCCCGGTCTCGAACATCTGCTTGAAAGCCGAGAATGTTGCTGCCGTCATATCAAGAAACACTGGCTTGTCAAGTTCCGTCAGGCTCAATACAGTAGTTCGCTGGTCGATGATGGAATAGTCGACATCTTCAAGGGACCCAAAGCGATGAATATTTTCTATCGATACCGACAGAACGTTGTGGAGACCTTCAACGAGATGAAAGCTCCGAGGCGTAAGACCTCCAACAACAACCAAATTCTGGATCGGAGAGCCCAAAGATTGCATGCAAATAGGATTCCTGAGGAAGCTGACCTGATCATTAACAGCTTGAGAAACAAAGACTGACACCCCAAAAGCGTCAGCGAGCTCCATTGGAGGAGCCACATCGATACCAGAAAATCCGGTAGTTTTCAGAAGCTGGTCCCATTCTGCAGTGGATAGGTATGGCGATAACGTCCGCCCTTGATCAGCGCCTAACCACCACCCTGGCAATGTCCCAAAAACAAAGTTGAGACCGCCATCACCACCGCTGCTATTGTAGCTACCCTCACTGATGATGAGATATCCTCCTGGCTTCAAGAGTTTCCGGAGGTTACGCAAAGTTAGCTCCCTACACAATACCAATGAGTCAGAATTGCCTAATCAGGAAAGTCTCGAGATAAAGAGTTGGGAAAATGATGGGCTTAAAGGGACTTTTTTCTTCGGCAGATGTAGAACTTCTGTAATCACCTGTCTTTTTATCGGGATTTCGGCAAGGTACACTCATGGTTGGCAAACTTGACAAGCCACTTCATTTTCACCGGACCACTTGGCCTTCAAAATTCTGTGATTATTTCGAATGATGAACTCCGAATGCTCGGTATTAAACCAAGCATTGAACATTTAATGTCTTCAACAAACTAGAATCTCCAAGAGGGTAGCAATTGCACCGGTTCAAGACAAGATCGTGGTCCCTCAATCTTGTCGGCAGGCGATGGAGTAGGAAATCGCTTGTTGCTTACAAATCACTCGTTGCGTGGACCACCCAAAACGCAATGATTAGATCATAGGAGCCCTCGACATAATCTTGACTGGAAGGATCCAGCTCGGCGTCAAAGGTCCGAAAAGGCTTTGGGTCATTCGGTTGAGAGAAGAAAGCCGATCCGTCCTCCTGGACCGAGCCGGAGATGTTGGCGTAGGTATAGCTGGAGAAAGTATTGCTGATAGCATGAGGGAACCTCTGTATCACGCCCTCTCCTGCCCCAGCGCCTTGCCCGAACATCAGCCAGCTATGACCTTATGCAGAAGAGACTCCAGAACGTACCTATCTCCAATATGCTCATGTGAGGAAGACGATCCACGATCTGTTTCATTATTCCAATGATCCATGAAGCCGATGCTTGGATCACAACTCCGTTGGTGTAGTAATCGCCCAGAAGGTTAGCCCGGCGAAACTCTTCGTACATCGTAGTCTCCCCTCTGAATACGCGCGGCATTTGTTTGCCCACAAGATGCATAAGGCGCACATCTGGCAACTCGGAGAACTTACTACTTGCGTCCATCACACTGTGCAGAGTATCTTTTGTCCACGCCTTAGTCGCCCATCCATGGCCGCCACTATCGATAAGGGATGTCGTGCGTCGAGCATGATCCAGATAGAAGCTGAGCGGTCGTTCAGATCGAGCTAAGTGGTCAGAGGAAACTTGTCGATCAAACTCTCGAAGATAAAATGTTGAAATCCTCTCCAGCACCTTCATGACATCACGCTGATGTTGATCTACGGCAGTATGACTTGAACCATTCAGACTGCGATAAATCCAATGCACCGTCGAAAAGAGGTTTTTGTCACCCTCCTTGGAAGCCGGTCCACCCAGCGGCACAAGCTTCGCGCCCTGGAGCTGTACCATCGCGTTGGAAGAAGAACTTGAGTAGAAATTCACATCTGCTACAATTCCAGTCTCGCCGACAACTCCAGGGACAAGGGCACTCTCAATTGAGACGAATTGAGCTACTTCCTTATCGCAAGAATTGCATAACGCGGGGTTGACTCGGATATGGCGAACCATGGTTGGGAGATGCAGAGTGCTAAGCTGCTCATCACTGGGATAGCTGTAGGCCAAAAGGACAGCTTGGAATGCGGCATCAAATTCTGCGGGATGAAGGAGAAGAGACTCGCCCTCAGTGTCTGAAGGCTCTACTCTTACCAAGCTAGAAGACTTCCGATGCTTTCTAGTGAGTTGCGATAGTGAGCAGAAGCGGCCACTAAAGTTATACCCGATATCTGCCATAGCTGAGTAGAAGCTCTTGGTGTCGACGTTGGTTGCATGTGTCAACTTTGAGCCAGTGGGACTTTCGGGAAGGATTGACATCGAGGGATTTCCGAGTTTAACCACCACACTCGCACTGGCTGCAAGCGTTAAGCTTTCTACGTTGGCTCCAAGAGCAGCAGAGTACGTGAATTTAGCTTCCAAGCAACCTGTTCGAGCGGTGGAAATATCTACCAACTCAATCAGAACCTCGACGCCCGCGTCGTCCTCTGGCAAAACAACGGCTTGGTGGATGACGAAATCTTTGAGCTCAATCAAAAATATTGATTTGTCCTCAGTAAGCAGACGTGAGGCTTCAAGAGCGGTACAGATATATCCCGCGGCCGGGAAGACTGCTTGGCTTTGGATTTCATGGCCAGAAAGCCATTCCATCTCTTTAATGCGCAGTAGATTCCGCCAACTGAGGTGATGGAGAGTACTGTCCGGCGTCATGTCTCCTAATAGTGAGTGAACTTTTTGCTTTCTCAATCTCATGCTTCGAGAGGCTCGTGCTTCATGCCAGTAGCTAGTGCTATGGTCCCATGGATATGAAGGTAATCCTTTGACAACACTAAATTTCCCCTTATCACCATGCATAGCTCTTTCATAGCTATCGAGGCTGATTGCGCTGTGATCAAGATGTGACCACAGACGGCCAAGGCTCGTGGAGAAAGCGTCAATTGCAGAACTACCACGATCGAGCGTTCCGACATACGGAATGATTTTAGACTCAGGCGAGAGCGTATCTCCAATTGCTTGACTGGCGGGTCCTTTAAGAGCCGGGTGTGCACCAACCTCAAGTGCAATATCGAAGTCCGTTTCGATAGATGCCCTAGTAAGCGCTTGGGAGAAGAGGACTGGCTTCACCATATTCTCAGCCCAATAAGCTGCGGATACACCCACACACGAATCGACGCGCTTGTCGTAAACGCTAGAGAACCATAGACACGACTTTGTTGCTGCCTGAACCTGTCGAGTACGCGCACAAGTCTTGAGCGAGTTGATATAGGGATCGAAACACGGTATCATGTGCGCTGAGTGGTACGCCTTGTCGACTTTCAGACGCCGATTGAACTTCTTCTCACCATCGAGCATGATCTGCAATTCAACGATGGCATCTTCGTCTCCGCTTACTGTGACGCTAGTGGAGGAGTTACTAGCTGCAACCGAAATTCGACCAGCAAATCCCTGAGTAGCGCATAGCTTGCTCATGGCCTCCATCGAGCTTCCCACGGCCAGCATCGCTCCTGGTACTTTGATCCCGCGGGGACTCACGGCTGAACGGAGATGCATGCCGCGGTAATAAGCAATACAGATGGCTTCGCGAGCTGTAAGGAAATCGGCTGCATAGGCTGCAGCAATTTCACCAGAAGAGTGACCAACCACAGCGGCAAACTCTACCTTAGCGAGCCGCAGCAAGTCAACTACCAGAATCTGAACCGCGGTACATAGGGGCTGAGAGATTGTGGCTTCATGAACTCGAGAAGATGCGGCGTCAGCCAGTATCTCGGCTTGCAAAGACCACGTTGGTCGATCATCAATAGGAAGCTCAGTAAGCATCAATTCCAGATTCTCGATGATGGCCCGAGCCACAGGAGACTGTTCGATCAGCTCAGCTCCCATACGAGCGTACTGCGCGCCTTGGCCAGTGAAGACTCCGAGAATTCGTTGCGTATTACCAGGCTTAGGTACCGGTAACGCCTTTATGCTGATGGTCGTACCATTCTGTTGCAACTGGCTAAAAATCTTAGTAGCAAGGTCGGCGATTGAGCTCGCGGCGATAGAGATCCGGTATGGTAAGAGGGCTCGTCTCTGACGTAGCGTCCAGGCTAGATCTCCAGTATCAATAGTTGGCGTGTTGGAGAAATGTGTTGCATGTGCCGTGAGAGTTGCCTTCAGGACTTTCTCCGAGGAGGCTGAGAAGACAAATGGCGTGAAAAGAGGCAAGTCGCTACATGAGTCGGCCTTCTGAATAGGCTCTTCGTAACTTTCCAAGATAGCGTGCGCGTTGGCCCCACCGAAACCTTCCTAGGATGTCAGGCATATGGTACGGTTTCTAGAAAGTGGTTTGGTCCTTACCAAAGCTGTTGACGCTTGCTCTTCTTACCTGCCCCGGGGCAAGCTCGGGCCATGGTTTAGCAGACTGGGCAATCTCAAGATTGTCGTAAAAGGGTGCCACGCGGTCACTGATTCTGTCGAGCAGTAAATTTGGCAGAACGGTGGAGTTTTGGATGGCCAGCGATGTTTTGAGAATCGCTGAAATTCCTGCAGAACCCTCCGTATGCCCAAGGACTGTCTTGATGGAGCCAACGTATAGGGGATGTTCTCCCGGATTCTTCCTGTTACTATCAGTCGAAGAATCCTTGAAAAAGGCGTCACGAATGGCTTCGGCTTCAATAGGATCACCGGCTGGAGTGCCCGTACCATGCGCTTCGAAATACTGGGGGCGATCGCTCTGAAGTCGTAAATCCAAGCCTGCTTTAGCATATGTGGTACGGATCAAAGCCTCCTGAGCAGTCGCGCTAGGCATAGTGATACCTGGAGTTGAGCCATCCTGATTTATCCCGGTTTCTCTAATAATACACTCGATGTGATCCCCATCGGCAACAGCCGCGCTTAAGGTTTTTAAAGCAACAGCCGTAATGCCATCTCCACGTGCATATCCATTGGCGTTCTGATCCCACATTTTACTTCGACCATCTGGAGAGAGCATTTGCAACTTACTCTCAACAATAAAATATTCGGGGCCAAGAATTAAGTTTGTGCCACAGGCCAAAGCCATCCTACATTCACCGGCTCTAAGCGATTGGACTGCTAAATGAAGAGCAACAAGGCTTGCAGAGCATCCTGTATCGATCGTCATTGAAGGCCCATGCCAATCAAAAAAATGAGAGATCCTATTAGAGACGATAGCGGAGGAAACCCCGGTTGCATGGTAAATTGGTACGTGTGCGAGGTCGCGAGTAAGCATCATGCCATAATCATTGGTCATAAGTCCAGCGAAAACAGCTGTGTCACTCCCATTGAGGCCCACAATGGTCATACCAGCTGCTTCGATTGCTTCATATATAACCTCCAGAAGGAGACGCTGCTGGGGATCCATTGACTTGGCCTCGATTGGTTTAATGCCAAAGAACTCGGTATCAAAGCAGCTTGGGTCCTCTTCCAATAAGTAGGCATGCTGGACGTTACTATGACCGTGGTAAGCTCCATTTGGGTGATAGAAGCCCTGGACACTGAATCGATCCTGAGGGATCTCTCGACGGACGTCCCGGGGTTCGCGAAGTAGTTGCAATAGCTTCGAGGGTGAGTCACTGTTACCTGCTAAGCGACATCCACTACCCACAATGGCAATGGGCCCATTGATCTTCATGTTGAAGAGAGAATGCTAAAAATGGCCGATTGCGATGAGAATGAGGTCTGGTGGTAGCAACAGCATGACATGACGCCGTTACTTGCGCTCATATATACAAAAAGGATATGCCATCATCTACGGACTAAGTCTGAATATTTGTGAAGGCGTCATGACCGGAATATCCGCTGCGATATTGAGGCACAGTCGGAGAACCAGGACCGAAGCAGAAGAGCTTCCTCCGCTGGCCTCACCGACTCGTGTGGCCAAGTCTGACTTTTGTGTCCTAAGAAGTTGTCAGCAAGGACTTTCATGCATGTAGGAATGGTAATCAAAAATCGCTCTAGTTGCTTTTCATGAATATATATGCACATGTACCTATGTAGCAAGGCCATCTGGGAGAAAGCGGTCGTCTGACTGGCCATCCCGCCAGCCACCTCAGCAGCCGCCTCAGCAGCCACCTTAGCAGCCATCGCGGCACTTGTCTCTGCAGCTATCTGAACAGCTGCTAAGATGGCTGTTCAGTTGCTGAAATGTACGGCGAGGCTTTTGGAATCCCGTCTGTGCAGTAGAAAAGGAACATCTTAGCGAGTGAACTAGTCTACTCTCCTCGGACAGAATTAAGGGTACGGAATAGAGGATAGCGTGCGGGATAAAAAATGCTATCTGATATGCAGAGTATTGTGTAATTATGCTCCATGTGTCTACGTTTTTGACCTTTATTTCATCATGTCTTTTTGCCATTTCCTTTCATTCCTGTAGCTAACTTGCGTCTTATCCTTATCGTCATTATGAACTCAATTACGTTGCTGGCCGTTGTAGCTGCCGTCGCTGTACACTCTATCATTTCTCCCATTCAAGAGTTCCCTAATGAGCTCTACATTAATCTTAGCCAACGCCTCATTCTTCTCGTATCTACTTACACGATCCACCGCCTATCCTGCCATCTTCATCTTTCTGATAGCCACCAATACCTCGTTTCTCTTCACTTCTACTCTCCTCGTTATCGTTCGTCGTCTCTTTTTCTCACCTCTTAGGCTCTTACCAAATTTCCCGGCCCAAAACTTGCGGCGATCTACTAGAACAATGGAAGTTATTATTATGGGAGCTAGATTCGCAGGCCTTAGTGCCAGCATCGGTTTGCGCCGAGCAAGACATAAAGTCACGGTTTGTTTTCTGTTTTATCTTCCAATTCCCTCCGTTCTCCCAAACCTGTGATTAATTAGTCGATAATACAATCGGAGATTCTTGAGCAGTCATCGCTTCTTCAAGAAACGGGAGCAGCTATCATGATAACTCCGAAGCGTCAAGGGTAATTCAATCATGGAACTTTGATCCTATGCGATCAAAGATGGTGATTATAGGCGCAGGAAGCCAGATCAAAGGCACTACTATGGGAGTGGTAATTCCTAATTGTTATCGAAATATCGAAGAAATCCACGGCATACCACTTCATTCCGTCCATCGGGTCGATCTTCACACCCAGTTAAGATCTCTTGCTACGCAAAAGGACGGGCCTGGCCACCCGGTTGATGTTCGTGTTCGAACATAAGTGGTTGGACATGTTGGTAAAAGCGAACGTTGGCCCTGCCTGGAAGTTTCCCATATGCGTATACTAGGATACCACTCATGGAACGGTGATACTTGTAGATAATAATATCATGAAGGCTGGTTTGATTGCAGCCACAAATGGGGTACATTCGACAGCCGTGGAGTACGTTCTGGGCCATGGCGAAAGTCGAGCTAGTAGCACGGGTTGGGTGGCTATGAGATGGTTGGTGCCAACGGAGGAATTAGTATCAGATCCTGATACCTCAAGCTTGATCAAAGAGTCGGCCCTGAGACCTTTTATAGGATCCCAAGGTATTAGTGGTTTGGTATGGTATCCTTGTAGAAAGTAAGTCATTCCTCTATCCTTACTCAAGTATTACTGTGCGCAGTAGCCTACTAGGACGAGAAGGGTGAGGATATCTGACCAATTACTTGGCAAGCGCAGTATCTCGACTACTATCTGATTGGCTGTTTCATCGACAGAGAATGATTCGTTCACTATAGGCTTGGCCAGGTCTCTAATTTCAATACCGACGGAGACGTCCAGTGCGGCAGATGATATAATTAATTGGTCGCGAATTCATTGTCAGCGATGGAAAGTCTGAGTCCTATGACGCTACTGCCATCGTCATTGTATAGCTGTTCTGGAGGAATAAGACTCGCATAGCATCGTGGCCTCCCCCAAAGTTTGAAAACTTATTCTGGTTCCTCCTGGTCTTGGACTACAGAGCCGTATGTGCGGGGATGTGAGACTGCGGACAAGTAGAGCGCCTGCACGGGCAGTACTTCGACAACAGCTCGCACGAGACGGGGGACGACTTCAAGAGCTTCAAAGTAATCAAATATGAAGGAACCTCGGATACTGCTCATCTACTTCACGCAAAAGACAGCCATATGCGAATGGTAAAGTGAACGATCACCAATACTATCTATGCAATCGCAAGACCTTGAACACAGTGAGACCCTTGGACAGAGAGCCGCACTATGTCTCAGAAAACTCATACGAGCTCGTGCTATCTACAACCGGCACCTCCAGACTCGCCTCCTTCACCTCCTTCCCACTAACCTCTAGTCCCGCCGTCATCACATCTCCTGTCCCTACCGGCCCAACTCCTTTCGGCGTCCCGGTCAGAATGAGGTCCCCTTTCTCCAGCGTCATCACCTTACTGATGTCGCTGACCAGCCTTGGAATCCGGAACAGCATCAACTCGGTGCTATCATGCTGTCGAACTTGGTTGTTGACTTTCAGCCAGATGAGTGCATTATGAGGGTCTGGGATGGTGGACTTGGGAATCGGGTGCGAGATCGGGAGAAAAGTGTCGAAGCCTTTGCTGATGGACCAAGGAAGGCCTTTCTTTTTGGCTTCTTCTTGAATGTTCCGGGCGGACATGTCGATGCCGAGGAAGTAGGCTGGTGGAACGATTAGCAGGGATGGGCTCTCGCATATAATGTCGGACAGGCTTGGAAGATGAATGGTGACAAAGGGGCAGTCTTACAATCAATGGCGTCCATGGCACCCTGTTCATCTGTCGGATCTAGGTCCTTAACCTCTTTACCCATGACAAGGCCGAGCTCGACTTCATAGTGGAGGTTGACGCCTTTTGGCCGAACGACCGGTCCTTGACCCGGAAGGACAATCGAGGATGTGGGTTTAAGGAAGAAGAAAGGTTGTTTCGGACGGACGTTATTCAATTCTTTGACATGATCGCTGCATTTTGTCTGCTAATTTAATGAAGCGCATTCGCAAAGGTGGACTGTGGGAGCTCATACGCATAATTTCTGCCGATGCACACGACCTGCGATTGAGTATTAGCTTCGTTTATCCCAAGACTGAAGATGGGTGCTCTTCACACCTCAGTCTAGTTCCGCAGGGAATTGGAGGGGCACCTTTTTGCAATTCGCCTTGACAGCAGCTACACTAGAAGCCATCGCGGTATTGTGAAGCTGAGAGGTGATTTCGTTTGTAATAATAATACAGGGACTGAGCTTTCCAGCAAGAGAATGATGGCATTTTAATCTTTTCTTCGGCCATTTTTAAATTTCCGCCGGGCGGCGGGGGAAACCCAGCAAAGGCTCTTGAACAAACTTGGGCAAGTGCTCGGCTGGCGGAGCGACTTCTCGGCAAAGCAATGAGTTCGAGCGCGAACACATCAATTCCATCAT
Organism: Viridothelium virens; assembly: GCA_010094025.1. NCBI lineage: Eukaryota > Fungi > Ascomycota > Dothideomycetes > Trypetheliales > Trypetheliaceae > Viridothelium > Viridothelium virens. Next base: position 229,930 of record ML991798.1, read on the forward strand.
GCAGATTGCCGAGATACTTTCAGATCTGACCTCACTGAGAGTCTGCGTAAGTGTCTCTCCCAGAAACATCGACTCATTCTGTGCAACCTAACCATCGCCAAGGATCCGTCTGCTGCTCTCGCCCTTGTTACCGCACGACCAGAGTCCACTTCTTCAGCGTCCGCTACTTCAGCCAAGACCGATACCTCGACTGATACAGATTTGTCCAGGGCCAAAGACATCGTGAGGCTGCACTACTCTGTGAAAGTCGCACTACAAGAAAACGACTTGAGTCGAGAGCTGCTTGATGCAAGGGAGAAAGTCCGACATGCACTTGCCAGCTTCTGAAGAGCGAGGGAGGGGACTGCTGTAGGCTGGGTAGCCTTACGCAAAGATCACGGGAAAAGGGCATAGAAAGAGCGAGCTTCTGCGTGGATAGGAGCAGAGGTTTGGGGTGGTCCAACTTGCCAAATGCGCATATTTGAATTGTCCACCAAAAGATGTGTTGATCTTCATAAAGCAAGGTGGTTCTACGATCTAGCACCTCATCGTGGCCGAAACCATTCAGGAGGATTCAAGTAGTCTGGCAGCATGATCGTTGGTACCTGAAAAGGAGAACTCTCTTCTTTGCTGAGGCTTTGACTTGGATCTGCCGCATGATGCGGTGTCTCAGGATGTCCAGGCTGGTTTCCTGCGTCCTGCTGAATCCTCGGTAATTCAATGGACTCACAACGAGCCCTTGACAATGGATGGTCTGCCTTTCTTCGTGGTAGTCGAGGTGGCGCAGTAAGCTCCGTCTGCCGTGAGAATTCGATACTATCCGCGTCAGGTGTCTTGAGAGGTGTCGGAGGCTCAGTCAGAGTGGAAGAGGTTGGAGTGTTGCGATTTGCTGCTGTTTTGCTTTCAACAAGCACCGGTCTTCGTGTCTTGAAATGGCTATGACTTTGCCCATCTCCCTTCGGATTAGGCATAGCTTGTCTGGCCGCAAGAGCTTCCCTTGGGAAGCCGGAATTGATGAGCTCTGTCTGATGCGTCGTCCCTTTATCCTTTGGGTCCCCTCCCAGACCTTGAAATGGGATGAGCTGGCGCGCCAACCTTTGGGATCGACGAAGCTGAGTTTGTTGTACTGGGTCATCCTGAGCTGGCCGCTTCTTGCCCCTTGGCTCCTTGGTAGTGACTGGTGTTTGTCCGGGCTGCATCTTCTGCTTTCTCGCTATAGGACTTGTCAAAACATGCTCATCGTTAGGAACTATAGCATGTTCGGTGTGTCTCGCTTTGTGAGTATCAGGCAACGTTTCTGGTGGTAGGCGCTCAGCCGCCGATTGAACGCTTCTCGGTATCATTTCGCAGATTGGTATTATCTCGCTAGTATTCCGCGCTCCTTCAAGCACATCGCCGTTCGGCTGCTCAGATGCGCCGTTCCACTCCGGAGATAGGAGCGGTGATTTTCGAGGGCCCAGGACTATCTGTGCTTCAAGTGTCGTAATTTTCCGTTGCAGTTCCATTAACGATGATACAAGGGTTTGTTGCGAAGGATGATTCTCATGAACTATTTTCGCAAGGTTCTTCAATTGGCCGCCATGCTTTCCACTGATCGCCTCCATCTCGAGCAACTTAGCTTGAATTTCTTTCGCGCCCAAGTCGTCCAGCTTTAGGTCTAAGCCATCCAGAGCATTACCAGCCTCCTTTTGCACCACGTCCAATTTGTTGATTCTCTTTAATGTTGTCGTCTCCCTCTCAAAAGCCTTATCCATGTCTTCATCCATCTTTCTCTTACCCGCTTCCAGTGTGACGACTCGCTTCATGAGTGTTTCTATATGAGTGGTTTGTTCCTTCAGAGTCGCATTTACGGTAGACAACTGCTCCGGGTCGAGTGCCTGGTCTTTCGCTGCTCGAGCACATGTCTCGGCCTTGTCAACAGCTTTCTGTAGATTCTCGTTTCTGATTTCTAGATCCTTCTGACGCTGAAGCAGATGCTCATGCTGTCGTTTCAATTCATGTGCCCAGAGCAGGGAAGTGGGGCTCTTTGGTCGGGGCACCATAATCCCAGAATTCCATTGGAAGAGGCCCAACCTGCAATGAGTTCCGGGGACCGTTCAGAGGGCGCCGGACCAGGATACAACAAGGGCGCACTACGAGTAAATCGAAGGCTCCATGAGATTGTAGAGATGCAGAAAGTCAGCATTGGTTGGTAGTGATGAGCGAATTCTCGGTTATGGAAAGTGCGAGGGTCAGCCGATGTGACGCAAATGGACCAAAACATTTATTTGGCCTCCACACCGCAGAACAGCAGCCGCAACACATAAACAAGTCAACTGGATCTAGGAATTACGGAATCCAAGGAAATGAATAGTTGCTTCTCTAATAGACACGATTAAGATGGTTCACAAACTGAGCACGCGCTCTACCTACTACAGAGCAACGATAACCAACTAAAGGAACACGCCCTAAGTAGACATCGGTCAGAGCAGGTGTAGCGCAAGGAAACTGAGAAGGCAAACAAAAGCACAGCCCGTCCTCTCTAGATATTTGCAGACATCGTGAGAGCACGTTGTCCCATACGAACAACAACGCCGGAATGCTATGAGATCCATGAAAGACTTCACTAAGCTTTTGTGCATCAATTCTTCCACTGTCTTCCAACCCACCAACTCGGCTTTTGCCGCCAGTGTAAATACAGACAGCTTCGAGGCCGATTGCATCAGCCCCTTCATGCTACAAGAGTAGCAAGTTTAGATGAGATCTGTCAAACGAAGTTAGCTATCGCTCTTCCATCCAAAGACGAGTGGATATGACATACCAGCGACATTCATAGGCATCTCCTCGATCTGGGTGCTATAGAACTGCTCAATCTCACGCATCATACGGACATCCTCGGCGGTGACAAAGTTGATAGCGACACCCTTACGCCCGAAACGACCACCGCGACCAATGCGGTGAATGTAATTTTCGCGATTAGCAGGAAGATCGTAGTTGATGACTAGCGAGACCTGCTGAACATCGATACCGCGAGCAAGGAGATCGGTCGCGATGAGAACACGGGAGGAACCAGATCGGAACTCCTTCATGATGACATCACGCTGAGCTTGGTCCATATCTCCGTGCATAGCAGATACGGTAAAGTCCCGTGAGGTCAGCTTATCAGTAAGCCAGTCGACCTTTCTACGGGTGTTGCAGAAGATAACAGCCTGAGTGATGGTGACGGTCTCGTACAGATCGGAAAGTGTGTCCAGCTTCCAGTCTTCCTTCTCAACGGCAATGTAGAATTGTTTGATACCCTCAAGTGTAAGCTCAGCCTTCTTGACAAGAATGCGCACTGGGTCACGCATAAACTTGGTGGTCACTTCGAGCACATCCTGGGGCATGGTAGCAGACAAGAGGACGACCTGGGTAGATTGGGGAAGCAGTTGGAAGATATCGTAGATTTGTTCAGTGAAGCCGCGGGAAAGCATCTCGTCCGCCTCATCGAGAACGAACATCTTCATAGCATCCGTCTTCAAGACTCGTCGTTGAATCATGTCTTGGACACGGCCGGGCGTGCCGACTACGACTTGCGGTCCCTCCTGCAAGGCCTTCATGTCGTCGCGAACACTGGTGCCGCCGATACAGGCATGGCACTCGACATTCATGAAGTCACCAATCGCCACCACGACCTTTTGTATCTGCTGAGCAAGCTCGCGAGTAGGAGCCAGGATCAGAGCCTGGCAAGCCTTCTGGTTGGGATCGAGTTTCTGTAGGACAGAGATGGAGAAGGTGGCGGTCTTTCCGGTACCAGACTGAGCCTGCGCAATCACATCATGGCCTGTACGCAGCATATCAGCTGAGGCCATAGATCTGAGGAGAAGTTTTACTGACCCTTGATGACGGGCATGATAGCACGCTGTTGGATGGCAGAGGGGCGTTCAAAGCCATATGCATAGACGCCACGCAGGAGTTCGGCGCGAAGATTCATCGCATCGAAGGAATCAGTCGTCTCATCGTAATTCGACTCGATTTGACCTATACAGATTGAAGTATCAGAATTGTCTCTAGCTGAGAAAATTCATCTGAGGCTATCGTCGCAGCGGTGGCGATCGCAGCATATCGAATGAAAGCGATTCACTTACCCTCTGGGACCTCCTCGAGGCCTTTAGCATCAGCCATGATTGCGGTTGGAATTTAGGAGACCACAGACACAGTGCCGTGGTCTTAATGGAGAGTTGACGTGGGGAAAGCGGCGGTGACGCTTAGAGAGCAGCGCCGGTGTTTGAAAGGGGTTTTTGTGTCTAAAACTAGAGGTTCGGACTCCCAAGGATGAGAGTCGATTGAGGTATATAGGGGAAAAGGTTGACTTGGTTTTGGTTGATGCAGGTGAAATGTGGATTGAAGACGAAGTTTCGCGCCCGAGTGATGAATTAGTACCGTAGGAAGCAAAAAGTTTCGCCAGCGCACAGACCACAAGCACCTGTGGCAAGCGGTCGTTGCGGTACGCCAGACGCCACAGCAAAACACCAGTGCCACCCACCCACCCGTACCACCACTCGATCACTCTCCTCATGTCCTCAACGATAATAATTTACAATCGCGACAATAATTCCAACCTCAGGCGATGACACGTCATTCCGCCCTCGGTCTGACTTGAGCTGCTTCAGCTTGGCACCCGCTGGTTCGGAAGCATGACTCAATCATCTTATCCTGTAGAACATCGTGTGGCCAGTCAGAGCGAATTGGAGACGGACCATCCATCAAAACGAGTAAAGTATGAGTCACATCCAGTAAGACTGGATGGAGCCAAAGACAAATCCTTAGCCGTCCCATCTCATCCGCTGGGAGTCAGACCTTCAGGAAATGCCTACACTAGTACGAGAAATATCAAGTCCAATGCAGGCTGGTTTGCTATTTTGCCTGATGAAACACTGCTTCAAATGCTGGAATATCTAGAGGCGCCAGAGTTGCTCAGATTGGGCGCGACTTGCAAGGCGATCCACGCATTCTCAAGGGCTGAAGAGCTGTGGAAAGCTCTACTGATAGAGTAAGCGATACTTGCTTCCTTTGACTCCTTTCTCCGATTTTTCTTTCGTAATCGGTCAAATGCTAGATCTCTTGGGGGACACCAGACCCCTTGACTCCGCCAGGGCGCGATAGCAGCCAGTATTTGTAGCTCAATTTCTGGAGTTGACGTGATTTCCTAGATCTTCTCCTACATCGTTGACTTGGCAGGGTACATGGCGTTCCACACTTTTGGGTAGATCAGCTACGCGAGAGCCTGAAATATCATGCCTGGGCTTGTTCTCTGACACGATCCACCGCCCTTTCCACTGTGCTCATATCCCACTCGATCCTTTCATCTCCAACATTCCTGCTCGAAATGAAATCAAACGGTTCGATGATCTCTCAAGAGAGGAATTTGCAGAGAGTTACACTGGGGAGCCCTTCATTCTTACAGAACCTGTGAAATCCTGGCCTATTTATCGTAACTGGTCGACCGAGGCTTTACTGCGAAAATACGGTCATGTGGTCTTTCGCGCGGAGGCCGTCGATTGGCCTCTAAAGACTTACGCGGATTACATGGAAAACTCCAAGGATGAAAGCCCTCTCTACCTTTTCGACAGTAGGTTCGTGGAGAAGATGGGAATAGAGGTCGGAAAAGACACACCTGACTCTTCGTACTGGATCCCTGATTGCTTCGGTGAAGATCTCTTCGCTGTCCTTGGGAAGCAACGCCCGGACTGTCGCTGGCTCATTGTTGGACCTGAGAGGAGTGGCAGCACGTTTCACAAGGATCCCAATGGTACAAGTGCATGGAATGCCGTTTTACGAGGCTCGAAATACTGGATCATGTTCCCATCGTCTTCCTCTCTGCCACCTCCGCCAGGCGTATTTGTCTCCTCAGATCAGTCAGAGGTCACCTCTCCCTTGAGCATCGCAGAGTGGTTGCTTGGCTTTCACGCAGAAGCGCGCGCGACACCAGGCTGTATCGAAGGCATCTGTAGTACAGGCGAAGTACTTCACGTGCCCTCAGGATATTATCATCTCGTCGTGAACCTAGAGCCTAGCATCGCTATAACGCAGAATTTTGTTCCGGAATCTAAACTTAGGGAGGTGTTAGAATTTCTTCGCACCAAGCCAGATCAAATTAGCGGTTTCCCCAAAGATGTGGTGGATCCTTTCATACTTTTCAGCCAGAAGTTGGAAGAGCAATTTCCGGGATTACTTGAAGTTTCTGCAAACAAAAAGAGTTCCAAGGGGATAAAGAAAACTTCTTGGCAAGCAGCTGTAAAGAAGCAGGATGAGGATGATGCTGTGTTCAGCTTTGGGTTTGAATCTGAAGACGAGGCTGGATGAGCGCAGCATGTATCTACAATTTGGCATTCACCGACCCTATATCCATTCATGCACCAGCATCTTTATTGAAACAATCTTAATTTATGTGTTCTGAAGGCGCCGGTCAATGGTCGTTTGAGCTGAGTTTCGTCCTGTCGGCCGGAGGCCGGTGGCTCGGGGCGGTGTTTTGGGGCGGCGACACTTGATTAGCTTTGGCCTTCGGGGCTGACGCAAATGGCTCAACCTCCAACACCGTCGACGATGCGCCGCAGCCTGAACAACCTGCCCTGTTCCAAAGCCCTCGTAATCTTTATCCTACCGCCTTAGATTCTTAGTTGGCTATCTATCATTTTCTCTCTCTCTCTCATTTGTCCAAAGGGACTGCCATCACTGGAAGTCATTCTGCTCCAATGGATTGTTGACAGATCCATACCCTACCATTCCATTATCCGTCAGCTTCCGTCCTTTGCGCCCCTCCCTTAAACCGACGCCCGACCAATCTGTCTTGACAGTATCTTGCTGTTGAGCAGTGAGAATTTCCAAGAAAAGCTATCCGAGTCTGAGACGAATAGGAGATCACAAGATGCCTGCGGATTACCAGTCGACTGCTCAGGCGCTTGCCCTTCCCATCGACGACCCAAGATTATCGACAGAAGAGGAGAGAAATCGTCCAGCCTGGATCAGACCAACGAATCCAATCCGTGCGAGGTCCACATCGTTTGGCGAGGCACCTAAGACATTTCGACAACGTATGATGCATTCAGCGGACAAGCTACAGAGGCAAGCGTTCAAGACTTACGGCAAGCTCACAGCCCTGCAAAAGGTGTTGCTTGTTATTGCCGGCATTGCTACAATAGTCTTAGGCATCCTATTTCTCATCTACAATAAAAAGATATTTGCTTGGCTGGGTCCAGTAGCGGAAAGATGGAGAAATATCACGGGCGGATGGCTGATCATTTGGGCTCTCACCTTTACCGTATCCTTTCCTCCTCTGATTGGATATTCGACGGTTGTCACTCTTGCTGGCTTTGTCTACGGTCTACATGGGTATGTTCCACACTGATCATGGAATATCCCCCGATACACCTGCTTACCGAGGTCTCAGATGGTTCATTGTTGCTTCGGCCACGGTAGTCGGCTCAGCAGCATCTTTCGTCGTCTCCCGTACTGTCCTCTCTGGATTCGTCCAACGAATGACACAGAATGACAAACGATTCGCCGCACTATCCCTTGTACTGAAGCATGATGGTCTAAAGCTCCTTTGCATGATACGCTTGTGTCCTCTTCCTTATTCTCTATCCAACGGTGCCATTTCTACCATCCCAAGCGTCAACGTCAGAGATTTCGCCATTGCAACAGCTGCCGTGACCCCCAAACTGCTGATTCACGTTTTCGTTGGCAGCCAACTTGGTTCCCTCGCCGAACACGGGGACAAGATGAGTGCTGGTGCCAAAGCTGCCAGCTATAGTGGCATGGCCATCGGAGGCATCGCAGGGGTCGTGACCGGCTGGTGGATGTATCGCAAAGTCGGCGCTCGAGCCCAGGAGCTTGAGGCTGAGGAAGCGCAGCATGTCAGGACTGGGTCTCACTCGAGTTCGGTGGGGCCCGGTTTTACGGACGCGCTGGACGATGAGGAGGCAGGGGTCGGTCTTCGCAGGGATGACGACATTTCACTTCACACTAATGAGTTCGAGGAACAGGAGTACCGGGATGATTTCAGCGAGGATGATGATGCTCAGGATGTGTTTAAAGTAGGAGACGGGGAAGACGGGGATCCACTGAGACACTAAGGCCTGCATTTGGGCGGAGTTTGGGGGAAATTGGAGATTGTTTTGGACAAGGCAATGGAACTTAGAGACCAATAGAGGTTGGGATAAGTAGCATTTAGCGGCTGAATGCACGTCAGGTACGGAGTAGGGAGTACAGTACCATGACTACCATGAGTACCTACCAACAACCTTGCCTAGTAATTTCTGCGCGTGGGCCGGTGCGGGCCGCGAGCTCATATCAAAACTTCTAGGCAGGTCACTAGGTCGAGATGATACGCTTCTAATTGCGATCGCAGCAAGGCATGTGAACGCGAGCTTCATTTCCAATCAGAAAATGACGATTAGCATGAGCGTACTCAGACAACAGTTGTGTGGATAAGCTGAGTCCGCACATGGCAATTCCGATGCACGCTGAAATAAGCCCGGTGACGATCAGGCACAGCTCTTAAACCTCCGTACTAGGTACCTAGAATGAACGACAGCGTAGGGCTGAACTCCAAAAACCCTCCCCAAGAGCAGCTCCCACTACTCCGACTCACTTCTGGCTCCCTCCCGCTTCTCATCATACTTCAACCCCCCACCCCCCTCCCCCCTCCACAGGCAGAGCGCTCGCTCATTCCTCTCTCTTGCAAATTCATCCACTCACTCCACCCCTTCCATCTCCATCCTGCGCGGCCCCAGTCCCATCCGCGCCGGCTTACCCCACGTCTCCAGCTTTGCGCCTTCCACATCATTCTCGTATCACTTCTGGAGTATCTCAGCCCTCGCGCCGTCCGTCAGGCGATAAACGATTACAATCCTCTTGACCATGGTTTCGGACACCGTCTACGATCTCTGCTTGCCAATTCTACAGGATGAAGCTTTGGAAGAGGAGGACAAGACTGAAAAGCTCGAGGAACTCCTTCGCAGAGATACATCATTGAAAGATAAGCAGCTCGAGAATGCCGTACTTGATGTGCTTTGGCGCTACAAAGAAGGCTCAAATATTGCCTCCTCGCCTCCACCATCCCGCCATACTGTCATCCGGAGCACATCCCCGGCGCCTTGGCAAATCAAGCGAGCAGTCACTCCCTTGGCCTCGTCCCCTCGAAGCAGTCGAGCCAGTCCAGCGCCTCCCCCAGGTTTCGGTGTAGCCCCACCAGCCTTTACGAGAGCCAAGTCCTCCACCGCTTCTCCATTCACATCGCCGCGTCCTTCTCCGCGCCTCGCCGTAGCTACGCCACAAATTCCGCATAGCCCGAATCTAAATGCATATGAATTCAGCGGTGACCAAAGCCCTAGCACGGAGTTCTATGGCGACTATGGGAGCGATACTGTCGATTGGCTGGTCAACGATGATGCTACGAGTAATGCATCCTCAATGGGGGATAGCATTGCGGCTGGAACAGCGGCAGAATGGCTCAACCCATATACCATGGACATGAGTCCATATGATATGCTGCGCTCTGTCTTACGAGATGAACGGACAGATGAAGAGTGTGAAAAGATTCTAGAGGCAAACGGCTATGACCTCAGTCAGACAATCATGGCCTTGACGGACTCGCAATCGCTTCAGGGAAACTCTGTTGCGAACGAACAGGATCGGACATATCTTATAGGAAAGTCTATGGCATCTGCAGTTCGGCCGTCCACTCCAGCGGGTCAAGCGAAGACGCCAGTAGTGTGCAGGTATTACCTCTCAACCGGCAGCTGTGCAAGAGCAGATTGCAGGTTTAGCCATGACCTCTCGAATCACCTTTGCAAGTAAGTGATTTATGCAATTCATAGGCTACAAAGCATTTTGCTAATTTTACTAGATACTGGCTCGCTGGAAATTGTCTCGCCGGCGACACTTGTGTATTCTCCCACGATCCCGCTGCTCTCATGAACCGACTCAACGTCAACGGTAGCCAAACCCCTCCATCCCAGAGCTCGCAGACAGACCTCCAAACGAATGATTATACCTCTTTTCCATCCCTACAAGGCGCCATCCCGCAGCAATGGCCCCCCGAGTTCCATCCACAATCTTTCGAATCAGTCTATAGCTCAAGTGGAGCGGTTGTGCCTCCGCCAGGTTTAAGCAGCTTCCTGCCCTCTGGTACCTCGCTAAGTCGGCCACACTCGCGTCCTTCCAGCCGACACACTTCTCGCGCCACCACACCCCTCCCCGGCGTCGACGACAACGAGGCCTTCCCTTCTCTCGGCGCCGCTGCAGGTAAAAGCGGCAAGCGGCATCACGGCAAACGCGGCGGACATGGCCACGGCCACCGCGAGGTCATACCCAATTCCCTTGCAGACGTCGTCCGAATGTCTCCCTCCCCGGCACCCAATCCGGGCCGGCGCAATCCAAAATCCAACAAATCCTTTACTGGCAGCCGTGAAAACAGTGCTGCCGCGCATGCCATTCCTGCGCCAGAACACGTGCCCTGGCTTGAGACGGGAGACGTGGCTAATAAGGCTTACATGAAGGCACGACAAGAAGCATTCAAGCATGGCGGTTTGCGGAATAAGTTCCTGCAGAGTGCCGCGCAAGCATGGAATCGGAATGACTCGCGGGGTGCCAAGGCGCTGAGTCTACGGGGTCAGAACGAGAATAATTTGATGAGGGAGGCACATCGAGAGGCGGCGAGGGTACTGTATGAGGAGCGAAATAAGGAAATGGGGAAAGGGAAGGAGCTTTATGTTGATTTACATGGTAAGTCCATACACACTAACCTACGGCATATCCTGCCCTTTTCGAAATCCCCAAGGGGACTTATCGTTTCGGCGCAGGTCTTCACCCCGAAGAAGCAGTGTCATATCTCGAGACCTGTCTCCTCGAACAGCGGACTTCTATTCGCCCTATCTACGCCATTACGGGCACTGGCCACCACTCCAAAAACGGCAAGGATAAAGTCGGGAAAGCGGTGCGAGCTTTCCTTAACGAATGGCGCTATGCGTTCCGTGAGTTCAGCGTTCCGGGAGATCGCAACAATATTGGCGGTATCCTAGGAATTGATGCTACTAGCTTCGAGAAGGGAGGCAAGGGAGTGAAGAATGGCGGAAGTGGTGACGGCGAGGGGGATGGAAGCGGTGAGGCCAGTGGGGATGGAGACGGAGAGAAGACGGCGGATGGAGAGGGGAGTGGCAATGGCAGCGGCAATGGGGAAGGCAAGGTGAGAGTATTACGAGAGCAGGATATTCCTAAGGGACCGAGGAAGAGATTATGATGCAGATAGAGAAAGAAACTAGTTAATCGAACAAGCACACCTAGGAAAGATAATGAGTCGAAGTCGAGCCTTGGTGCTTAAACGAATACAAGATCTCAATCACACACTCTCTCTCTCCAAGAAAAATTCTATTGAACTAGGCCACATTTCCTCATACTATGGAATTCGCAACCCTACTTCACTATTCTCACAATACTTCATAACATTAGGCGCACTGCGTCCCCAACCACCCCTCATTCCCTCAATCCGACGACTTCCCGCCCCCAAACCGTCCAAACGTACCCATGTCCCGGCGGAAGAACTTCCCAATATTCCTCAAATTCTCATTCAGATTCGTCGGCGTGCTCGTCCCTTCTCCACCTCCTCCTGCTACTCCCTGCGGCGGGCTCGCCGTCCGACTCACCTCGTGACTGCCGCCGCCACCCAGCGCAGGACTCCCAAAGCGGTCAACCCCATCGCGCGCCACGCTCAGGAGCGCCGACCCGAAGGTCGCCGGATCGAACTTCGCGCCGCCCAAGCCAGGCGAGTACGCCGCCGCCAACGACGTCGCAGGGGACCCCGTCCCCGCCCCTCCTCCCCCCACCACCGACGCCGCCATCCCAGACCCAAGTGTCGAGCCGGTGAGCGCACTCGCACCCGTCCCAGCCCCCGTCGCACCAGCCGTACCAGCCGCGAGATTCAGCCCCGCCAGGATGGGATTGCTTGGCGAGAGGCCCGCGTGCGCTGGCGAGGCTTTGTGCGCGTTGAACAGCTCGACGAGGCTGTTCTGCTCGGCTCGCCGGCTGACTCCCTTCAGCTCGAGCAGCTTGCGGAAGTTGGCCTCGGAGGCGTCGCGTACGTGGATCAGGTATGCCTGGACGAGGCCTTCGGGTGGGGAGGCCCGGACCTGCAGGGTCTTGAGGAGGGGATCCAGCTTCGCCATGGTGGAGGCGACGCGCTTGACGAAGGCGGGTGGGGGCTGTGGGGTGGGGTTGTTTGGGTTGCTGGTCGTGGTAGTAGTGGTGGTAGTAGGAGGAGGAGGAGTGGAGGCGTCGTCAGCGGCGGCGACGTTGAGGATAGGGAGGTCGGCGAGGCCCTTCTTCAGGACGTACGAGTCCAGCAGCATCTGCTCCGCGCCGACCTCGGAGATGGGCCGGCTGGCGACGAGATTCGCGAGGTAGGCGTTGGCGACGGCGTCGACGAGGTTGTCGCAGAAGGCGCGGGCGTACTGCGGTTTGGCGGGGAGGTATGCGAGGACGTCGCGCGTGCGGCTCTTCAGCCGGGCGAGAAGGTCGGTGACGTAGGAGGACGAGTCGCCTACGGAAGAGAGCTTGCTCCAGGGGATCTGACGCATTTCGCGCCATGATTGCTCGCTATCGAGCTCGGCTTTACGGACGAGCGTGCGGACGGCAGCACTGGCGATGCCCATAAAGGCGTCGGCTTGGGATTGGAGATCAACGCTTTCGCGCAATTCGGCATCTATACGAGCTTTGATGCGCTCTTCTAACTGGTTGACCGTCGTATAGCAATAATCAGCTGTGTTCATGATAAGGACGGCGTCTTCGATGGAGGGGCCTTGGGTGCCAGGCTTCTCGCTGAGGAAGTAGAAGAGCACTTGTTGACTGTACTGGTCGAGGTATTTGGCAAAAGTCTTGGTAAGCTCGAGGAGTCTGTCCCCCGTTGATAGCTTTGCACACTGCGCCAATGTGATGCGGTATGAGTGAAACAACTCTGTGGATGACGGAATCACCAACTGACTGGAGAATTCTTCGTCTGGACTGCGCAGAGGTTGCGATCGATATTTAGGCATTAACGTAGATAGATGTCTGTGGCCAATAAGTCATTTGGCTTGATAGACAATGAGAGAAACCTCATACTTATCCTGCGACTCTACCCAGACGCTAAGGAAAGGTTCAAATGCTTCCGAGATAGCTTGTCCGAAGGTATGACTCTTTTCATCTTTAGAGGAACCTATAGTATCAACAGACGAGCGTGACTAAACACCAATTAGTAAGGTAGCCAAGTCCTTAACTTTGCGATACTGAGCTCACATCAATCGCAAACCGCCTCTCCAAACTATGCTCGAAATCCAACGTCTCCTGGAGGCAAGATAGCAATAGGTTCACATCCGGCGGTTTGCCGTCAGTCCTCCTCATTAAACTTTGGAGAATGCCCTTGTAGTCCTCCCGGGTACCCTCGCAAAAGGTATCGGCAAGTCGTTCGTTGACTCTCCAGTGAGCTGGGAATATGGTAGCATGCTCCGTATCGTACGTCCTCAACATCCTGTTGAACCATGAGTATCTACGCGAGATGTTGTCCAATGACCCGGCCTCTTCGTTTCCTCGGAAGATTTGACGGTATTCGCGCAACTGGTTATTGCAATACCAATTGACAAGTCGATGACGAGCTTCGTCCCCAAGAGCATCCATGGCATGGCAGGCTTCTGAGAGCATTCCCCTTCTCTGAGTAACTTCTCCCTTTGCGAACGTAACCTCAAAGTCTTCGCAAACCTGCTCCAACAGTTCCCACTGAAGCTCAGCTACGTTCCTACTCAGAGTTGCGATTTGATCAATGGACCTGTAACTCTTGAAATGAGCCATAAGCTGAATGACCGCCTGCACCAATTGCGCGCATTCCTCATATTGTCTCGTCTTGATTAATCCCCGCAGTTGCTCGTACGCAGTCGTCAGCATCTGGAGACGTTTCAAAGCTGTCATAGATAACGTGAGGTTCCGCTTTGTGCCATCGAGGCGCTTTATGTCCGCCGTCATCTCTGTGATTGCCTGCTCCGTCTGTATTGCCCTCTCTCTGACACTTTCGACCCGCTTGAACAAGTCCGTAAGCTCTGCTTTGGCGGCTTGTATGCGTTGCACACTGTCGACATCGGAAGCGGCCTGGATTTCGAGCTGTTCCGCAATCTCATCGTCGAGGTCATTCTGGTAAGATTGAAGGGCGTCGGAGGTTTGTGATATGGAGGATAGCGTAGAAGGATGGGAAAAGATAGCATTCAAATGGTCGAGTGGATTGTAGTCGACTATGAGACTCAATTAGGCTATGTACCAGGAAAGCATCAGATTTCATACCTGAATCCAAAGAGCTCGATTGTTGGGAGAAACCGTTCAATTGTGGCATGAAGGCAATACCAAGACGTGATATAGTCTTGAAAGAGAAGACGCTACCTCCAGGTTCCCCGACCAGGATAATGGGTTCGCTCAAAGTTTACTATTCGGCGGACTGAAACACCGGATCGTGGACAGCAGATAGCTCTAAACTTCTGTATACTCTATAAGAGGGAGCATGTCGGTATCGTATAGGTAGCTTTTCCCCGCGGATTTTACGATACAACCTCAGAAGTTGAAACCTCACTTTCTAAAAAGTGTCCCTATAAAGGATATTTTCCAATTTTCGTTGAAAATACACTGATCATAGAAGCGTTTATGGGTCCATAACTTAACAACACGAGCACCAATAATTTCAGATGGAATTAAGATAGACTATTATAAATAAACGAGAGTCAACAATGAACGCTTGCAGCCCTTTCAACAGGCAATAAGCGAAGGCTACCGAAATTCTCCATCGCGAAAGATTCCTCCCATCGTGTTTAGAAACGATCGTACATGGTGTATCGAGGTGTGTATGCAGGTTCTGTCGCCGTCTGGCTTTCCCTGGCTCTTTGAAACTGACGAAAATTCAGCGAATTTTGCATAATCCACGACTCCACTCGAACCATTAAACTGCGAAGACATTCTGTGCCAAATTTCGGGATCTTGTGCCACGCTCAGAAATCGATGGCATGCAGGGCCTGGAAACCGGTGTATAAAAGGCTTCTTCTACCACCAGCATCACCTAACACCGACCAATAAAACAGACCTGCAAGTCCAGATTGCTTTACGTATCGTGCTTTGAGTTTTACTGTCTCCGGGTTATCATATGTTACGAAGCCCCCGTCACCTCCAGAGCAGAAGGCAGCTCCACAAGTAGCATCTACGGCCTCCGTTGTGCCAGGGCGTGGTAAGTTTTTGAACTGAAAGCAACCTTCTTCGCCACCTTGACCCGAATATTTCTGGTCGATGTAGTTTGCACCCAGAAATGACCGCCCGTAGGCAGGGATGCCGAGCAAGATCTTGTGCTCAGGAACGCGTTGGCTGATGAGATACGAGACCCCGGTGTGACAAGAAATGCCAGAATATTCGTTTGATGCTCTGCTGACATTGTGTAATTGCGCCTGGTGTCCGGTGCTCTCGGTCCATGGCCCGGAGAAGTCGTAGGCCATTAAGCAGATTAAATCCAAGTATTCATGTGCAACGGCCAAGTTTATGTTCCTCAATGCCCATTGCCCAGCCGGAAGAGCCGATGTAATCGTGAAGCGAGGCCTTGGAAGATATGATCGAACGATTGCAAGCAGGTTGATGTAGTCATGACCTTGTGTAGAGTCTGTTGGATATTCCCAGTCAACTTCTTGAATGTCAGTATCTTCCACAGACTTCAAAAGTTTTCGAACTGACTGTCGATTCCGTCCAAATTGTAAGTAAGGCATAGCTCCCTAGCAGTGCGCGCAAAGGTGTTTCTAGCCATGTTATCGTGAGCCACAGTCGCAAAGTTCTCACTACCGTTCCCAGCGCCGCCAATCGATAAGAGAATCTTCAGCGAATGCCGTTGCTGTTTGAGCCGAACCAAAGAGCGAAGACATCCGTATGTACCATCAACAGGAACCCGAGCGTCGGCCCACTCATCGCTTAGCTTCATTGGAATTTAGTGTTAAAGGGAGCCAAGGAAAGTTATTACAGAGGACTCACGTAGACGGTACCATCTGGTTTTACCCAGGCAAAGGCATAGAAAACATGTGAAATGGCGCCAATGTTCAGCGACGAGGGTAGGACTCCCTTGTAGAAGCTCCAATTGGGATAATAGACGGCGTTGATGTACATGTTTACTGCCGGTGGCGGATTCAATGGCGCCATGCTAGATTGATGACGAGAGAAACGCTGTGCTTCACTTTGCTCGATCCAGGAAGGCCGTCGAGGCCCGAATGCTCCAGCCATCCTACCGTTCATCATGGATGGAGGCAACATTGAAGGGCAAGAGCTAAGACTCAGGAAAAGGCAAGTGCCGCTATGCCGAAGCCTGTGACACTCTTGACGCCGAGTGATAATGGAAAATATTCCTGAAATCACGTCTGATAAGGAAAAAGGGCACCGTGACAATGCATGACTGTAGCCCTGATATTGACTGAGGCTATGGACGGTAGTAAGATTGAGGACTGGGATCAGGAGAGGAATTGCTTATAGAAGGTCACTGAACATATATGTCCTTCTGACAAAGATGAACTGAAGACCAGACGACACCCACAATACGCCGTGCTGCAACGGGACAGACCCCGGATATGCACGCGAATACTGCCCACGCGGCTGGGTCTATCCTGCCAATAGTGAGTGACTCGTAAGAGACCAGAGGCTTTATAGGCACGCTTCTATAAAGGCTCAGGGGTAGACCCCAAGCCGAAGAGGTAGGCATGGGCTTCTCCCAGAACAGAGTGCTTCAGTCGCTTTGGGTTCGTATGAGCGTGATCCCTCATCGCGATCGATTTGCGAACTCGGAAGGAATCCAGAGCTCTTGTTGAACAGGCTGGACAAGTGGCGCGTGGGGATCTGCGCTGGCGCACATGCCTAGAAGCCAACGTCGTCCAGGACCAGGACGGGATCATCAGTATCGCGAACTTGCAGGATGATGGTCAATGGAGCGGCGCTTGGCAAGCTGTGGGGAGAGGGCGACACCGTTCCAAGGACGGCTCGAGAGATGTGTTTGCTGTCCCGCCAGGCGGTGATGGTGCAGTAGCTTCGTCGCCGGCTCACGATCGCTCGCAAGCTATTGCATGCAACGGGTCCTTCTCGTAGTCCTGGAATGGTGTCTCCGAAAGAGCAACGTTCTCGAGAGCGTCGGTACACTATGACGTTGTCAGCCAGGTGCCAATCATCTGGCCCCAAAACTAGCTGTTCCCTCGTGGACGCTGCATCAAACAGGATCCGTGAGGCCGTCACAGTCCCAGCAGCTGCAGTTGAGTAGGTGATACTGCATCAGCAAGAGCCCAGGCATGAGGTCGAGCATGAGGCCCTCACCAAAGTGATCCCTGCCGGCTCCATCATGGACAAGAGGCGCAACTTGTTTTTTCACCGCCCATCCTCACCACCCTGACCACGACGCTCATCAACCCTGACACTGCAATATGAGTGCTAGCGGGGAGCGGCCGAGGTGATTTTGCTGTTGGTGCAGAACCCTGAGGCCCTGATCGATCTGCACTGCGTTCTTGAACTTTCCATTGAGCCACCCCTGGCCACCCCTCTCTTATCAATCCCATGCCCTGAGCGCCACAGGTGGCTCCCTACCCCAGAATTTCAGCTCCAGAATCCAGTGCACCAGTTCCAGAACCCAGCTCACCCAGCTCTGTCCCCCTCATCCCCCACTTCAATACGAGCTCGTATCGTGCATCTGGTGGCGTGGCGTTCTACTGGCCCTCTCCTGGCCCTCAAGACTCTGCCACTTCCCTATGGCGGTTGAAGTTCAGCATGGGGCCACAGCAACTAACGGTCTGCCCAGGGATTCCGTCCCGGAATCAGGACCAGAGCCGGCTTTCAACTTTGGCTTCAGCGACTTTCTTCGACGGGAATACAGATTCGGCATAGATCCAGCCCGCCCGATATGTTCAGCTCATGCCAAGGGTCATTGCCCACTTGGGAATGAGTGTCCCGACAGACATCCCGTTTCCGCTGTCTATCCCAAGTGAGTTGCACAGATACGAGTATTCTCCGCAGTCGCTAATGCTCCAGCATCTATAGTCTCGTATGCAAACACTGGGTTCGAGGCCTGTGCAAGAAAGGCGACACATGCGAATACCTGCACGAGTACAACATTCGCGGCATGCCCGAATGCACCTATTGGGCTCGAGACGGTACCTGCCCCAAAAATGCGGACGACTGCCTATATCTGCATCTCGATAGCGATCTAAAACGACCGTCATGTCCTCATTACGAGCGCGGCTTTTGCCCCCTAGGTCCACACTGTGCGAACAAGCACGTACGTAGAACATCTATATGCCGCTTCTACTTGGCTGGTTTCTGTCCCAATGGGAAGGGATGCGAAGAAGGGGCACATCCCCGCTTCCCGGAAGATCTGAAGAAGCCTGAAGTCCGGATAATCAAAACTGCGGAGCAGAAGGAGCAGGAACTACTGGCAAGACAGGCGAAGTTGCAGGAGGAGCAAGAACGGGAATTTGAACGAGGCCAAGATCAGGCTGGACCTCCGAACAAATGGAGAGGCAGAGGCAGACGGCACGCTGGCTGGAGGCGCAGATGAAGCCTATTCACTGATCATGAGAGACATCTATTGATACCCTTTAGCATGCAGGTCACTTGCTGCCTTATGCACACTAAATGCGCACCGTTTGGACGTGCGGCTGTATGACTTGCAGAATGATCTCCCGTGGGGAACCAGGAAAACAAAGCATCATAGACATCATAAAGTTTAGTCTTCTCGGCTGTTCGAACCACACATCATGCTCGCTGTTACTAGGATAAGCACTGCTTATGCCATGCAATGCAGCCACTGGGCCTGCCGAAGTTCGGGCATGTCCTATCACTGGAACGCCTCACGTCTTGCTGACCAACTATCGTCCGACGAGTCGCATTGTTACACGCAATGTATGAAGGCCTGAATTACGACGATGCCTTCATGGTACCGCATTGGGCACATGTCCACCATTTGTCTTCCATGAAAAGTCCACACCTCCTGCAGGTCCAGCCAATGGAAGAGGAGCGGATCGTCGGTCGGACTTCCGCAGACTGACCTGCATTAGCTGACAGTCGTCCATCTAACGTTCCTTGACGAATGCTAGAACTTTCTGCAAGCGAGCTCGGCCGCTCGATGCCACATGCGTCGCAGCAGAGATACTGCATCGGATTCTCCAATGTGCAGACTGGGCAGGTCCAGTTGTCTAAACTTCCCGAAACGTCTACTGCTGTGGCTTGAGCCAAATGCCCTGGTGGTGGGGGTCCTCGTGCGTTTCGAGTAGACCTGCTGTCTTCACTAAGTGAGATTCGCGGCTCGCTGGCCGGGGTTGCTGTAGGACGTCTTCCTTTGGCTGCACTGGCCTCCGCTTCGAGAACTAATCTGGACACGGGACGACCGTTTCGAGCCACAGGGTCTTTGCTCTGCTTCTCCGACATCGTCGTATGGTTGCTTCGCGGAGCAAGATCCGCTCCCATCAGCTTATCTTGCTGACCTCCAGTGTCGATGTCCTCGTCATCATCTTCGATATACAATCCCGTTTCAGGACTCCACCCTAGACCACCTCTCTCGTGACTGACAGCAGTCGAATCATCGAGCCGTCGACTCTCTTCTTCCTCCATGAGCTCCATCAGCGCTTGGACTATCGCACGATCATTTGCATCATCCTCTTCTGCCTTCGTCCGGAACCCATTCCTGGATGCCTGATCGGCGAGTTTCTGACTCCCCTTCATCCCTGACGCGCATCCTTGCGTGATGGTTGCCCGCCGGATTGCAGCATCTGCAATGACTCGCCGCATGTCTGCGCCTCTCATCACTGGCGCGCCGCCAAGTCGTCGTCCATCTGCGTCTTTGCTTAATGTATTGCGCTTCTCTGCTGCACTTGCGCGAGCTTGTCGGCTCATTTCTGACAGCGGCATGCGCCTACCGCCGAGCTTACGGCCTTGCCCAAGGAAGCCTTCGCCAGTATAACCCTTCATAGATAATGAATAGTGGTCGTCCCGAAGCTCGTTCCATAATGCATGGAATTTATCATCGTGGGGGCCATGAACCACGTGCGACAATCTGCAATAACGTTAGGTAGCTCTTCTACCGTGCAGTGTGAAAGGACTTACTCGTGCAGCATGGTATCTACAACGGTCTCTATGGGGAGGAATTGAGAAGGATCAGGCGTATACCGAAGACGAATGCAGATCTTGTCCGTTTTGTTGATGTTCAGCCCTGCAACGAAGAATCAGAACGATTTGTAGACTTGAGTGCCGCTCTAAAAAGGAATGTCCTACCTAAGAGTCTAGTGTCATCTGGAAGAAATTCTGTCAATGCACCTATCCGCCAGCCACGTTTCCTCATAATAGGCTTGACGAGAGATGCGATTTTCCTTAGTTTCTCCAGCGCTTCTGGAGCTCTCGGCAGACTACGGAGGTGTTCATAGCAACCGAAATGAGAGTCGATTTCTTTGACATTGGCATAAGTCCTTTCGTGCTCGTCACCAACGCCACGACGCCTTCGGTTTCGACCAGAGCCACTCATCTGCCCACAGGTTTCCAATGTAGAGAATGAACAGAGATGTTGAAATGGCAGGAGGTGTATCGGTATCGGAGTGAATCGAGGATGGAAATGCTTCTGAATTGATCTTGAAGGACGAGAAGCTTGCGTAGTCACTGTGGCCAAATTGTACGCGTATATGTGATAGCCTGGGGAGTTGAAGGAAAGAGGATATTTTAGGAATCACAAAATTAGGAGTCTTACAGAGAAACCGCCTCCCATGAAGCAAGGGACCACATTTCCGTAGAAGAGTCCCGTAATCTCACTACACGCTTAGTTGGCGAAATGATATACTCTAGGTATGCAGGTCAAGTCAAGACCAGACTGGACATAGAAAAATGACGCGGACAGGGATTTATAAGTATTTGGTCTGTGCACAAGTGTTATGCAGATCTTCGTGTTCTAAAGGTACGCCGGTACTGGGTACATGTAGCGAATGGGAGGTGGGGTCATTGCAAACAAGTGCTGCAGTGACTGCTTCATCCCACGTCAACCATACTTCCATAGTTACGACCTAGGTAGTTATCCAGAGCTTCGGCAGCCTTCCATCTTCACACTATGTCTAACGAAGCTCAACAACTCCTCGACTACGTATACGCCTCTTCTCCATCTCCATTTCCACACGCTCGTCACTAACACTCCATTTCCTGATGCAGGTTAACGACGTCGCTGACGCGCTTGATCGGCACATCGACTTCGTCGCCGATAGCCTCAAGGACGCCGCCATCCGCGTCAACGATGCCTGGGGCCATCTCTCCGGCCGTCCTGCGCCTCTCCCTCCCCCTCCTCCACCACCTCCTCGGCTCCCGTTCTTTGGCCCTTCCACATCTCTCCAACACCTCCAGCGCTGGGTTTCACGGCACCGTGCCATCACCGCAGCCCTAGTCGCATTCTTCGGAACAAGCGCATTGTTATTGTATCGACAGAAACGGGCTTATGTGAAGAAGCGGCGGGCGAAGAAGGCAAGCAATGGTGCGAGAAGCGAGGTGGTGATTGTTGCTGGGCCAGCGGAGAGTCCGATGGTAAAGGGATTGGCCGCGGACTTGGAGCGAAGGGGTTTCGTGGTGTACGTGGTCGTGGGCAGTCCGCAAGATGAGCTGAAAGTGCAGGAGAATGGAAGGCTTGATATCCGGCCGTTGTATATGGATATCACTGAGGTATGTCGACCCATTGACTAGAGCGAGAGGTTTTTGGATGTATCTGGAGGTTCTGCTCAGGATCTTACCGCCCACTCTTCTTTCTAGCTCTTAACACTTTGAGCTGCGAGCTAACTAATTTGCTACAGCCAGCTTCTGCAGAAGATGCAATGGAACGGTTCAGTCGACTACTCCTGAATCCACATCATGCAATCGTCGGCGCAACACCTCATAAACTGAATCTGGCTGGGTTGGTAATTGCGCCAGATCTCGACTACCCTATTGGGCCCGCAGTAACGATAGAACCTGCAGAGTGGGCGGATGCGATGAACATAAAGGTTCTCGGCACGATTTACACAGCCCAAGCTTTCCTCCAGGTTCTCACTGATTTTCGGGCACGCGTAATCATGCTGACACCAAATGTCACCTCTTCCATGAAGTCGCCTTTCCACAGCGTGGAATCGGCCGTAATTGGCGCATTAGAGGGGTTCACATACTCTCTAGCTAGCGAGCTAGCAACTCTTGGCATCCATGTCTGCCATCTCAAGCTCGGAAATTTCGACCTGTCAAGTATTGGTGGACGACAACATGTCCAAAGGATACCAGGGACTGCTGTGCGCACGTGGCCCACATCAGCTCAAGCGACATACGGACGCAATTTCATTAGCCACAGCTCAGACGCAAGCAGAGGCAGTCCGCCACGCGAGCTATACAATGCGGTATTCGACGCGCTTGTCCAGAAAGGGCCAAGGCAGGTTTGGAGAGTTGGCCGAGGCAGCATGGCATACGAATTTGTTGGCAACTGGGTTCCAGCTGGCCTTGTGCAATGGATGTTAGGGATTCGCAAGATGGGCAACCATACTAATAATGACCGAGGAGCTGAGACAGCCTCATCTGAAGATGAAGCTCACTCTGGGCAATGGGAGAAGGTGGAAGGCACAGCATGACTGCAAGCGATCCGATTGGACGGAGAATTTGATGATCTTCCCTACAGGGCGATCCACCTGCGGCGCCTGGGGACCTCTACTCATTTCCGCAACTGTGTTATTCTTACATACGACTCTCCTCATAGAGATACTTACGATACGATGAGACTAGAATATATTCTCGGAAGCATCTTCTTCTAGTCTGACTTGAATGGAACTCTAATTTCGAACGCGGAGCTCGTATACACTTAACCCTGGATAATCTAGGGGCCGAGAGTGAGGAGAGGTGAGACAGGCACCGGGAGGACCCCAAAACGGCGGAGAGTTGCGCCGGCAGATTTGAGGTGCTGGCGTGCTTGGTAAGGCTGAAGAAGTTTGCCGATCTGACTAGCAGGCGGGAGGATTGTTCGGCCAGCCGATGTTGATGTAGAGATGCCTTGATCATTGTAATCGATTGTTCTGAGTAGGACGCAGAGTTTCCATCAGAGCGAAGTTAGAACATGTGCCGGAGCTTGGGCGATTGCGATGAACTGTTTCGTGGATGGACTATTGATAGTATGCGAGGTAAGTAAGGCATGAAATGGTGCGTCATTCACCTGCAGGTCTGAAAGCGTGAGCATGGTTCGGGATGTTGGAAACGATCGTGGCCCCTGACACGATGCCACTCGAATGCAGGGCATGTGGTGAGACGGGCGTGATTCGCCATGGCCAGAGCTAGGCTGAGATGAATTTCATCTGGAGCATTAACGTGCGGGTGCTAGCATCGTGCCCGTGTAATATTGCCCTTCCGTGCCTTCTGTGGAGGATCCCTGCGCCTGCGCCTGCGCCATCGCCATCGACGCCAAGACTTGAAACCCCTTGGACATTTGCAACAGCAACACCTCCCTCCCTCATCTACCCTCTGCCTACATGCTAGGTCCGACCCTCACAGTCACTCTTTTGCCCACCCTTCTCTTCAACCTGTCTGTCCCTTTGAGCATATCCACGCAATACCATTCTCCCTCTACTCATCCCCCGTGGCCCCCCACGCCGATTGCCTCACAGCTACGCCGCTTCGGAGGATCCTTCACGCCTCAGTCTCAGCGACACTTTCGTACATTGATGCTATCCTAGTCGAAACTTACGAACGCCTGGATTGTTATTCACTAAGAGCATCTTGCGGCAACGTCCTGTTCTCTACAAGAACTCGCTTCTTCCTGCACCCCCGCTCATCTTGTTTCACATGCCGGAATTGCAAGTCCTTGGCTGTTCGTTTACTAGGTCTCTTCGGTCTCGACGGCCATGTCTAAACGACCCGACTTCATCGACCTGAGGTCTGCGTCCTCAAACGATCTGCCGCGACCAAATGTGCACCTTGGCGACCTCCCCTCTCCCCGAACAGGGGAGGTCCCCCCGGCTCTTTCCCCCCTCGACGCTTTCGCCATGGCGTCTCGCATGCTGGCAAAGAGATTCGAAGAGAAGCAAACAAATGGCCGGAGGATCAGCAGGTTGCCGCATTTGGATATAGCAAACGAGTTTGGGAGGCCAAGACCTGGATTTTCACGCGCTGATTCAGGAGGCATGGGAAGCCCAATGAGTGTCCAGTCGGAGCCCCGAGCAGATAGAGGGGAAAGTCGGAGTGATGCGATCCCGTCGGGCCTGAGTCCAACCTTGGCCTCTCAGCAGATTCGTCCAATTTCACAATATCCACTACTACAGAACCAGCCAGAACAGCAAAAGAGATTGGTTAGGCAAAATACGGCGCCATCTTCAAGCAACACGACACCACCAGTGGATTATTTTGACCTCCCGAGGTCGTCCTCTCCCGAAGCGATCGACCCACGCTACGTAGTCCAGCAAGCAACGCCTCCATCAGAGGCTGGCCAACAGAGTGGGGATTCATATACAAGCCTACCTCTTAGGCAACGGGGTCTCACCTCTTCGACGACCAGCACTCGAGGAACTGGCCCGGTAAGACTGGCACCAACGTATTCACCACAAGCTCGACCAGCTCGGAGTACCTCCAGTATCCGATCCGTACCGCAAGATTCTGGTGACGACTACGATAATCGATCAATCTCTGACTCTGACTACTTTCGCCCAAGAAAGTTATCTGGGAGCAGTGCCTTTTCGGGCTCGCAACCGCAGTCTCCCTATACAGGAGCCACCCAGCGACCGCCCTCTGTTAATTCTGAATACTCCATAGGCGGGACGCGGGTGCCCCGAGGAGGTATCAATTTTTCGAGACCCATCAGTCGGTCTGGGATGAATAAGCCTACAACAATGGATACGCCACTAAGGCAAGGCTCTAATGCAAGCTCTTACACGAGACCATCTTTGGAAACCATGCCTTCCACCGACACAAGACCATCCGTTGACTCGCCTCTGAGACAGGACTCTGGGACGGGCTCAGCTACTTCACATCTGGACCAAAATGTGCAGACCCCAATGAGCAATGCGAGTGTAGACGACTATTTTGCTGGAGGTGGACCTGCTCCCTCCTACATTTACGCAAAATACTCGCTACCCCGTGGAAGGACCGTAGAACGCGACTCGGTAAACCATCTCCGAAACTCCTGGCTCCACCATTTTCAATTCGACGCTGCAAATGTTGAAACTCAATCCGTACCTTCGACGCCCATAGGCCGTGCCTATTCACCCCATCCCATTCCCGTCCAACTCCAAGCGGGCATAAACCCCATTCGAAGCCAATCCGCCGACGATCATGCAGCCTTCCCTCCCCGGCGAAGCTCGCACCGCACCAACCCCTCGGCCCCTTCCGTCACAGCCCCCTCTGTCTCTTCCACTAGCACCGTCAAACCGCACACGCATGGCTCTCGGCCAGCGGCTGCCGATCTCACCCCGCAAGAACATCTCGATAAAGGCATCCAGCTCCACTCGGACGGCTTCCTCAAAGAATCCACCTACCACCTACGCCTCGCCGCCCACGCCGGCCTCCCGACAGCGATGCTCCTCTACGCACTGGCCTGCCGCCACGGCTGGGGCATGCGTCCGTCACAGGAGGAAGGCGTCCGATGGCTGCGCAAAGCTGTCGACAGCGCCTCGCTCGAGGTCGCCGACGACACCGCTCTATCCTCAGGCACCGCTACCGACTATACCGAGTCGAAGACGCGCAAGGCGCAGTTTGCGCTGAGCATCTACGAGCTCGGGGTCAGCTACATGAACGGGTGGGGCATTGCGCAGGATCGGAGCCTGGCCCTGCGCTGTTTCGAGATCGCGGGGAGCTGGGGGGATGTGGATGCGTTGGCGGAGGCGGGCTTCTGTTATACAGAGGGGGTGGGGTGTAGGAAGGACTTGAAGAAGGCGGCAAGGTTCTATCGAATGGCGGAGGCGCGGGGGATGAGTATGGCGGGAAATAGCTGGTACGTGCTCTCTTTTAATGTACAGTTCTTCTCTTGTGTGAAGCGCAGTGCAATGGGGGGAAAACGGCAAGAGATGCTAACGTTCCCATAACAGGATCTACAAGGACAAATACATGGACGATCCTCCCGAGCGCCAGGGTCGTGGTCGGGGTCGCTCTGTGTCGAAGAAGGAAATCAAGGAGAAAGAAAAGAAGCCGCGTGAGAAATCCCGTACGAGAGGCCTCTTCAGTCGTAGGAAGCATGCAGGCACGCCGGAACCCCCTCCACCGGCTATGGGGCAATGAGTGGCAGGTGACTTATGCACCTAAAAACTTGATGTGATCACGGCTGCCCTTTCCTTTCTTTTGTTTATTATCTGCTGGTCCAAACGCTTCATCCGTCTCTCTCTCATTCACTAGCGGCTCAATTGCTTCTAAGCTGCCTTCTATCTTTCATCACTCTCTGGTGAGGAGTTTTGACATTTGCGGAGCTGGGCTTGTGCATCTTCACTCTTATCAAAGCCTCGAGACGTCTCTGGGCCTCGTCGAAGACCGGTGTTTGCGATTGCAAATGCATATTGTTGCATATTTGTTGGGCGCCTGGGGAGCGTTCTCACTATTCGTTTCCTTTTCTCCATCTTGTTCACACTCTGTACTGGTGAATAATTGGGTTATCGGATTTTTGGGAGCGGCGACTGCGTCTGTGCTGAGTGCGTGTAATTTTTGTCTATTATATCCCACAATATGACCTCTCAAATAGAGACGAGAGCAATGCTCCATTTACTATTACACATATTGGACTACGTGGCACAAGCAGCTTTTACTATAAGCTACTCAGCTTTCTGTAGGCGCTTTCTTTGCAGCAGAACGCTCAAAGGGATGTCTTCTTCATCGTAGAACTCGGCGTCTTCATCGAGTCCAAAATCAGCCAGGCTCTCCCCCTCAGAGTTCTTCCAAGATTCTTCGCCACGCACATTCACTGCAACCGGTCTTCGCTCAACTTCGTCCTCATCAGAATCTTCACTTTGCTCTCCTTCCTCGCCATCACCATCACCATCCTGCTCCCATCGCACGCTCGCCTCCAACCTCTCCACAAACGGCTTCCGTCTCACCACGCCCTCGCCATCCCTCCTCCACCTCTTTATATCCTGCTCCTGCCTCCTCCTAAACGCCTCCACATCCACCCCCTCATCCCCATGCACAAACGCACTTCTCCCTTCTTCCCACGGTCTCGGCCAACCCCTCGCCATGCGATCCGGATCCGGTGGCGGCCACACCGCGTCCTCACTCTCAAACCCATTGACCTCGAACTCTAGCCCACTCTCAACGCTCGGGCTCGCAGCAAACGGCCAGAACCAAGCGAGCGGGTTCGCGGCACCCATGCCCTGGACGCAATTGCGCCAGATGCCGATGTCGTAGGGGAATTCCTGCTTGCGGATGGGGATTCTCTGGCCGTCGGGCCCGTCGAGGACGCCGCCGAAGTGGCGGGCGCGGTGGAGGAGGGTAGCGTGGCGCTCGAGCTCCCAGGATTCGATGGTGGTGGTGTTGGTAAAGAGGCTGTAGGCGGTGCGGAGGAGGAGGATGGTGAGGGCGGTCCAGGTGAGGAAGGTGGTGAGGAGAAGGAGGAAGAGGTGGGTGAGTTGGAGGACGGAGGGGCCGAGATACTGTTGGGGGGGAATTGTTAGGGGAGAATGGAGGAAGGGGATCCGGGGGGGGAGTTCGGGGTGCGGGAGAAGGGTCAGACGTACACTGGGGAGATTGCGCGATTGGAAGATTAGAGCAGCGCGAAGGTAGAGGAAATAGCCCAGACAGGTCATAGCAGCGACGGCGTAGAAGAGAAAACGGATGAAATGCGGAAAGACACGATGAGAGACACAGTTCAGAGTCCAGGGACAATGATGATCCATTTTGAGAATGCACCTACCGTTTTGCAGTTAACTTACAAACTCAATTCTCTATTGTATGCGGTTCTTCGTGCTCACCTCTGGCAGAGCCGACAGTGGTGAGCCCGCGGTGGCTTGGGTGCCTCACATTTACGGCACCAGCGCTGTGGTATTGACTTTGGCGTCTCTCTGGTGGATTCATGTTTATTGTCATCCGCTTGTTTAGAGGTTTTCACCCTTGGCTGCCATCCCTCTGGTACACGACCCGGATCAGTCCGGCATGCTCGCATATAGCAGATGAGCAAACAGCCTACAAGGGCATTGAATATCAGGCTTTGTCGGCGGTCAAGTGGACCTGGCTCAAGCTGGAGGAATAACAGCTGTGAACTATATGCCAGAAACGCAATGAGTGATAGGACTGCTGGGACTGCGAGCTTCCGCAAAATTGTCCCATCCATAATATCGGTAGTGTCTTGCGCTGAGGGATCTCATACGTCGACCGTGACGACTGATCTCTGAATAGGTACCTTAGGTATTATGCTGCTGCTGTGCACGGGCAGGTACCAGTGTCTCTATGTAGTACGGGGTGACGGAAGGATGTCCGGCGTAGCTAGAGAGCTAGAGATGAAGTCGGCCCCTTCCCGGTCTATCGCTTCTCGATTGGGCAACTTCCCTGCTGTGCCTGCTCAATGGGATGAGGTACTTTTGTTCGGTGATAGGCCACTCTCTGTTGCGCTCCTTTCCAGCTGCAAACATGTATCCGAACACTGTTCCGGATGTTCCAAGGGAACCAGCTCTCCGGTCAAACTTTAGTAAGGATGAAGCAGCTAAGAGGAGGACGGGCAACTTGAGCTGGGCTCAACGGTGCCGCTAACGACGGCCAGACGCACGAGGGAGAGTCCAGGTCTTGCCGATCGCCAAAGTCTGTTTGGGTTTGGAAGGCCTCGACACCTCGACGTCACTGCCTGTTTCAATCACCATGCCCGAGCTTCGGTGCTTCGATGCAAGAGCACTTTACAACCTCACTTTACTCTCGTCTGCAACATCTAGGTAGTCATATGACATTACCGCATTCTTCCTTTTCTTTTTGAAAATCACGAAACCAACATTTAATGCTGATTACCACCGGTGCTCACTAATCCGTCGTATCGCCCGCCTTTGATTCTAGAACCTTGGCTTTCGAAACTGACCTCCCGTCGTCCCAATTTGCAGCCTGCATCGGTCTTGCACCTCCTCGCGGAGCTGCTTTCACATCGTTGCATTGACAAACTACGGATTCAGCTAGAGAGTCTCGTTCGAGGAAAGGATTTGTCCGTTCCACAAACGACGCCGGGTCGGATGAAGGAGCAAAAAGTACCTTCTTCCAGTTTTAGATCTGGATGGTTAGGGAAGTGGTGGTCGGAGGGGGAAAATCTTATCCGCAATGGTTAGGAATAGTGTTCTCTCCATGGGAATATCTCGCGATGACGGCGACGCTTTTTCGCAGAGCCACGCTTCCAAGGATCCCATGGTCAGCCATGTTAAGAACGAAGCCGCTCCGGGATACTTTGACATGGACCAGCGTAGTCCTAAGAAAGCATCTCCCACGTCTCTGCGAAGCAATCCATTATCGATACGTATCCCACCAAGTCCCTCGCTGGACTCACTAGGATTTACATCGCTTCAGTATCTACCCATGCCGCTTGTGATTTTATCCTCTATGAAGACCGTAGTACTAGCCAATGAGGCCATGGGCAGGTTGCTAGGTATTGACCTCTTAGCGATGTCAGAGGAAACAGAATCTCGATCTGAGGGTGCTTTATCCGTAACGGACGTGTTACATGGTCTTACATTAGGCCAATTGGGAATCGACATGCTTCAAAATGGTAGTCCGATTTGGGTTGCTTGGGACGTGAGTTCTACCAATGAGATTAGCCCCATCGCTGTCGCTGATTAGACGAAACCAGCAATTTCTTGATACCATTAGCGATCAAGCTTCTCGAACATCTGGTGCGAGATCTGAGAGAATAGCCGACGGGGTTGAGTTCGTGGATAGCAATGCGTCCACGCCTACAAACGAGAACAAAGCAGACAGTCGGCATAGACCTAGTCAGAGCACTGGATCGGAACCCCATTTGACAGGAACCTATTTACCTTCCACAATGGTTCATGATGTAGCCGTAGACGTGATTCTCTCCCCGGAGCGGGATGTAGTATCAAGGCTGCCTAAGAAAAGTGGGAAGAATATAGGTTCCGAGACGCAGATGCAGGCCACCATGATCATCACAGTTTGGAATACCGATGAAGAGCAGTATTTCACTCTGACGTTTACTAGTGTAAACAATAGCGCTGTAGACAAATCTCGGCCATCCACACGGAGAGTACATCGGGTGCCCACTGACTTGAGCAAGTCGCCAAGCTCTACATCCAGCTCCACGTCGTCAGGTAGATCGTCCACTAGAAGTCCTAATCCAGGACCGCCATCCGCTAATAAGCCTCAATTCCCTCCGTCTGGACCTCCCTCGCGATCAGGTGTCGCTTCATCTCCCTCCGTCTTGCAAAAAGCTACTCGCTTGAAGGATGCTATTCTGAACTCAATCAGGATGCCCGCATATGCTATGTGGAAAGATGAGAGCCTAGGAATTCCGAACAAGGCCCTTCTGGAGCTGCAGTCTGGCGCAGCCGAATCGGATACTAATAATACCAGCGATCAGCGAGAATTTCTCTCTCGCTTTCAAATATGGACCGAAGATTTCGCAAGAGAGCTCTCATTAGATGAATTTCCTATACTGCAGCTTTGCCGAAACCAAAAGCGGTTCGAGGGCATGAGGATCGGCATGAAAAATCCAGTCACCGGTGTCAGACTCGTGTTCGATTGCAATGGAGAAACTATATCCGATGATAGAACTGGGGAATTCCTGGGCGGAATTGTTTTATTCAAGGATGTGACCGAATATACAAAGCGCATCGCTGCTCAAATTCAAGAAAATGAGCGCCAATTTGAGTATATTGCAAATATGATCCCGCCAATGATCTGGACGACCACCCCAGAAGGCCACCATGACTGGTATTCAAAGCGTTGGTACGACTACACTGGTCTTACCATGGAGGAATCTTTCGGAGAAGGCTGGAGAGGGGCCTTCCATCCGGAGGACATGCCAGCGACTACAGCTCGATGGCTTCATTCTCTAGCTACGGGCGAAGAATACATGACCGAGTATCGATGTCGGCGTTACGACGGGGAATGGCGATGGATGTTGGGTCGAGCATTACCTTTCCGTGAAGAGGACGGAACGATTGTGAAATGGTTTGGCACCTGCACCGATATTCATGATCTCGTCGAAGCCCGTGAGGCAGCCAAACAGTTGCGCGAGCAACTTTTGAGGGTCATCGAGCACGCCAAAGTCACAATGTGGGCTATTGACCGTGAGCGAAATCTCACGCTACTGGAAGGCAGTATGAAGTGGCACGGGAAGTGGGCGTCAGTTCTCGCTCAATCAAATGTCAACACCTCATCCAAGAATCAACTAGGCCTCGGCAAGAATGTGTACGACACATTTAGTGAGAAGTTTGAGACGGAAGAGGACCCCTGGTTCAAGGAACCCGTCGAACAAATCCTGGCAGGCCGAGCTTTAGACGAGACTAAAGAGGTTCATCTTGAGGATACAGACCGTTGGCTTCGTGCTCGCTTTGTCCCACTCATTCGTAATGAAAGAAAAGCGGGCATAGAAGGAGATAGCTTTGTTGACGGTGTCATTGGCGTTGCCATGGATGTTACCGAACTTCGTAAGCGTGAACAGGACCTTGGGAAGCAGGAGCAGGAGAACGCGGCTTTACTTGCTAACGCTGCCGCGGCCAAGGAGGCCAGCCGCATGAAGAGCCAATTTCTAGCAAATGTTCGTGCTCCACAGAGAAGCCCAGTTGCAATCGCCTCATCAAAGTTAACAATCATATAGATGTCCCATGAGATCCGCACACCCATAGCTGGCGTTATCGGAATGAGCGAACTTCTGCTAGACACCAGACTGGACGAAGAACAACAAGAGTGCGCGGAGAACATTCAGAGATCTGCAAACGGGCTGCTCACTGTGATCAATGATATCCTCGACTTCTCCAAAGTTGAGTCCGGCCGACTTGATATCGAGGAGGTTCAGTTCAGTCTATCAATCGTGCTCCGCGACGTTAGCAAGATGATGTCATTCGCAGCAGAGCGGAAAGGTCTCGACTACAAGAGCGACATCTGCGCTAACATTGCACGAGACCTGAGAGTCATGGGTGATCCAGGCAGATTACGACAGATTCTCACAAACCTTCTCACCAATAGCATCAAGTTTACTTCTGATGGACACGTCAAGTTATCGGTCTCAGTAGACAATGAGACGGATGACAGAATAGCGGTGCGGTTCATGGTAGAAGACACTGGTATTGGAATTGAAGAAGAGGTCAGGCGTAGATTGTTTAAGCCATTCTCTCAAGCTGATTCCTCCACTGCTCGACGCTTTGGCGGCACCGGGCTTGGCTTGACAATTTGCAAAAATGTAAGACATCTGAAGCTATTGTCAATCAATCGGACGTTAATCAAATTAGCTGGTCGAATTGATGCACGGCAACATCTCACTAGAGTCCGCTCTTGGAGCAGGTACCAAGGCCAGCTTCTGGATTCCCTTCCATAAAGCTCCATATGACGACGATCAGCCCCCATTGATTTCCCTCGGATCGATACCCGACCGCCTCCAATCAGATGTGAGCATCTCGTGTGACAGTTCAACAGACCACACGCCGCCTGTGACCCCTATACTATCAAAGAAGGAAACTAGTCACGCAAGGTCCGAGTCCATGAATCCCGCTCCCGGTACGCCAATCGCAGAGCGAGCGCATCCGCTACAGGTAGAACGCAAAGACATCAATGTCCTAGTTGTGGAAGATAATGCTGTCAACCAACAGATAGCTTTGAAGCTAATTAAGAAACTTGGATTTGGAGTGAATGCTGTTTGGAATGGACAGGAAGCGCTACAATACTTGGAAAAGGATGCCTCAGAGGACCGACCCGATCCAGACATTATTTTGATGGATGTTCAGATGCCCATACTCGATGGCTATGGAGCAACTAAAATTTTACGAAGTCAAGAACCGTACAGGAGCAAGCCCAGCCTCCGCGGCCTACCCATCGTTGCCATGACGGCATCTGCAATACAAGGCGATCGGGAGAAATGCCAGAAGGCCGGGATGGATGACTATTTAGCCAAGCCGGTCACAAGCAAAGTATTGGAGAAAATGCTAATGAAATGGGCCATTGAGGTGGAACAAAAGCGACGGCGAGGCGGCAAGTACTCAATTGCGACTCGACCTCAGCCCAAGCGAGCTATCTCGGATACGACCATATCATCCAGCGAAGCAGAACACCGGAATGAATCACCCTCATTGCAGAATCAATCAGGTATCTCTACAGGCAGTGCAAAATCAGTAAAGAAGGCTACCGAGGATGTCGACACGCGTCTCCACCGCATCGATTTCGACACCAAGAATACGCTTGCGACATCTACCTCTGACGAAGCCTCTCGATCTTTCCAACGTCAAAGGGCCGAGGAGCAAGCCGCCAGTTCTCGAGACGATAAACTCCTCCAAAGCAGCGAGAACCCTCGACTGGCTCATCGCAACAGCGGATTGCCCCCACGCGAGGAACAGAAGACCATGCGACTCGACGGCGCAAAACCACGTCTCGCACTTACCCAGGAGAATGTCGAGCGATTGACTCAGAAGCATGAGCAGAGTGACAAGAACGATTTGCCGGATGACACGCAGAGACAGGATAGTACTAGCAGTGTGGAGGTAGGCGGAGGGCGAGGAGCCAGCCATGTAAGCCCATCCAATCCTCGGAGAAGAGAAAAACGCCCGACAACACCGTCTGGACGTAATCGGGACGGAGGACACAAGACGGCGCCGAGGCCGGCACTAGAGGGGCAGAGGATTGATAGCGAGGTAACGGTTAGGAAAAGTGAATGACCTGGACGATTCTGCGTTGGAGGAATCATTGGCCTCATGAGTACCACCTGGACGATTTATTTGTTTTTCCCCCTTTTGCATTGGGCGAGGTGCGCCTGGTTTGGATACGGAGTAAGCGGAGAGGTCGAGAGGCGGACGGTAGTTACTTTCTTCTCTTCCAACAGACCGCTTTTCACGAAAATTTTGGATTGGGAAGATCTTGGAACCAACAAAAGCACTTCCCTTTCGGATTCTTGTTTCGCCTTTTTTTTCTGTACATGTATGTATTTTCACCATCAGCAGCATCAAGGCGGCGCAATGCAGAATGGGAGCTACAAATTCGGGCGAGTCTGAAAGGAAGAGTTTCACGAGCTAGAAAGAGTTTGGGGGGAATGCAGATACGGGGTTACCTACCTGATACTCTAAAGTATCGACGTACAATTTGTTTTTATTCGTTTCACAATTTTTAGTGGGGACGGGGATCACCGACGAGCCTCTGGGTATCTGGATTCCTGGGGAAACGGCAGCAAGGGCGATCAACAGGTACACGTTCGGAGACACTGGCCGGACTGCTGGCGTCGTTGTTGATCAGCGACGATCAGGAACTATAACCGCACGTGGAATACGATGGCAAGATTATCGCGCGGCAGCTTCATCTAATCCTCTTGCATCTTACCCCTGGCCGGCCGCGAGACAAGTGGAGTATCGAAAAATTTTCCTTGAAGGCGCGCGAGCAAACCCTCAAATGCAAGCGGAGGACGAGAACACTGCAGACTGCTGAAGTTTATTACCACCAACACGAATCTGAAGCACAAGGAGCTTGAATTTTCAATGCGCCAGGTACAGAGGCGGATCAAGTATAGAAATCCTTCGGAGAATTATCCACTAATTTCTGATACTCTATCGACACAAAAAACATATCTACCCCCCAAAAGCAAACTGCAAACACTGGAGTTTGGCTTGCGGGTGGTTGTTTTAAACACTGGCACGAATCATGGGCCGAAGCAAGGTGACCCCTGAGCTGAAGGAGATTTCGGTACCCCGTAAACGGACAAAGTTTCGGCTAGCCAAGCTCCCTTCTTGCCGTTTTGGCGCGTGTTGTTCAACGCCAAGTGGAGTTCATGATTTTGTTTTCTTCGCTTGGGTACTCCGTACTCCGTACTTTCCTCATAGCTCCACGGAGATGCCGTAGATCTCGCCAGAGCACAGGAGGGCACCAAGGAGCGAAGAGTTCTAGTCGCTAGAGGTCTCCGCAAAATTCACAGCGAGCTGACTATTTCTCACTGCTCTAGTTACCAGACCAGCTCCCCAGCACATCAGACGTTGAATTAAGATTTAATTGGTGATCACGGTGGCTGTGAAGCAGATTTGCAAGATAGACTTGGCGGCAAGCCCGTCTCGATAAGCTTCATTCTCCACATACGCCTCAGAGAGAGGAGAGGGAAGAAGGGCTTGCAGCTAATCGGTGTGCATGCGAGGCTGCGATGCAACATGTGCTACATTCAGTTTAGAAGCCAAGTGCCTGATTGGGCGGATAAGGCAAAGATGGCTAGGGCGTACCTTTGAGGCTTAGCGGCAGATCATCTCCCGACGGAAACGGTATGGCGCCAGCTGACAGCTTCCCCTTTTCGGGCTGCTCGGGGCGTCGGAAAGCGGGTCACTTAG
Source organism: Viridothelium virens (assembly GCA_010094025.1). NCBI lineage: Eukaryota > Fungi > Ascomycota > Dothideomycetes > Trypetheliales > Trypetheliaceae > Viridothelium > Viridothelium virens. The sequence goes on from ML991798.1 coordinate 265,383, forward strand.
ACACGACACAACAGAGACACTTTTCGCTGACAGCAGCTAACTATCTCTCGTGCATCAAGAGACGACAGCAAAGAGGGAAAAAAAATCAAATGGCGTTCCTCTGGCGTCCACTAGCATAGTTATTACGCCTAACATTGCTTTTCAATTTTCTGTTGTGAAGGGCTTGGTAGGATTCACAGCTTCAAGTTGTTAGCGCCATCTGTGTTTCATGAACAAGCATGGCGCGCTTGCTTGCACTCCCATCTGGGTCGCGAGGGTGCCTTTGCTGCGCTTCGCGTTTGGCGCCGCTATTGAATTAAGAGGAGAGAAATTAGGATACGGAGCATTATGATGGAACTTAGGAGAAAAGGAAATATGGTAGACGAGTCAGGGTGTCTCTGGCCATTTGGCGCTCCTTTCGGTCGCTCTATCTATCCCCGAAGCTCTACCTTGCTTTTATTTCCCTACTATTCCCCGCACTGGCGAAGGGTAAGGTACTGTATTGCACCATTGGGGCACCATTGGGGAATTGGTCTTGGGAATTGTCATCGGTCACGCGTTCATTTGCCGACCGAGGACCCCAAATTCATCTCTGCGTACCCTCTGGTGGAGTGTCATGACAGGTAACGTAGATTTTTTCTTTTTTGTCTTCCTTCCTCAAACTATCGCGCTGCACCCACGGAATCGGTATCGATCATCGCTGCTTATAGCCATGCACGTCAGTGAGTTGGATATTCAGGTCAGAGGCCAGAGAGCGATTAGATTATGGTTTAGCCTCTCAAAGCTCCCTAGGGGCCATGCAAGCCACAGACGACTGGCGCTGTGCCGGCTTTTCATCTTGCGACGGAGGGCTTTTCTTTCTCCCCACACGGCCGGATCGTAGGCTAAGTTAGCCGTATCTGCTCGCGACTTGGTGCACACGTAACCCTGCGCCAGTGAGTAGCGAACCTCAAGCGCTTAACCGAGTCGGTGCTAAGCGCGGTGCGGGCGTTGGACCTGTCGGGAGGGTTGCCCTGCAGAAAATGATGAACACTGGCCGGGAAGAAGAAGCACCTGTTGCAGCCACTGAGTGAAAGAAATGATTCGGTACCGGGGCCCTGGAGCCCGAAGAGGCCAGGGAGCCAGTGCCGGCGGCAAAAGATTCCTGCTGATTGTGCTGGCGACGGGGCCATTCAGGCGTCCTGATACCTGAGGTTCTGCAAGCTGGCCACTATTGGCCGATTGACGTAGGGGTCAAAGGTGAAGGGAAAGCTCTCGCTCACCAGTCGGCCTAGTGCCTCCTCTAATCCCGATGGAGTCTACTGGCGAGCGTGGTAGGGGGCTTCACGGAAGAGGGGCGGGATGGCTTTTTTTTGACGGGGTGCAAGGGCGGCCCAGGATTTGAGGGATTGCAGGTTCATGCTGGCCCCATGCATGGGCAGGGCCTGGGAGTGGTGGGAGTCTCTGGCACCTCTGGGAAGCTTGGGGGAGGGCGAGTGCTCGGGTGTGCAGGTGGCTGTTCAGTGTTCAGCCAGCTTGCCGGCTAGCGACGCGGGCAAACGTCATCTCTCCAAGACGCCTGAAGTCCACCCACATCATCGTGTTGTCCCGAGTTTATCTATGCTTCAGGGCCCCCCCCCTTTGGACGACGTCGTGATCAGCAATTTTTCGTCCCGAACAAACTCTGTACTCATTCCCGCGATTTCACTCCGCTTCGTTTCCTTTTGCCTAAGCCCCAATCCACCACTGCAATCTACAATCTGCAATTCTCATTCGCAGCCTGAGCTCACCTTCCTGATCGTCGCTGCAACTGCGCCTCTTCGTATTTCCTCTTCCTGAACCACGCATCACTATTCGATCCGGCTATCTCTATATCTCTACTCTACCATACTTCCGACCGGGGACCAGCTTCTTTAACAGCAGCGGTGCTCGTGCAATATTACCACCATTATTACTACGGCTTGCCCTAATCTGAACGCACGGGTCATCTCTCGTGCAGACGCGCCAGGGCTTAGCATCGCGCCGTCACAGCAAGTCGCCACGCCGTTGTTGGTCTGTTGCCCCCTTGTTACCTCGTTGGATCTTGTCCCCTTCACACCCTGGCCTAAAGGACAGCCAGCCGAGCAGCGATCGGCACCTGAGACGACTGCATCACTTCCCGGCACCGGCCACGCACTCGGGAGCTCCCTGGCGGACTTTAAAGAGAACTGCTGATCCTGTACATCAGACTTTTGTTTGATCGCCTTCCCCACGTTGTGTTGTTCTATGAACAGGTCCCTTATTTTTTTTTTTTGTCTCGACTTGTAATCTAACAAGACCCTGCGTACCTGTTCACCCTCAATTGTTTCGAACGCGAATCCCTTAACCCCCTTGTTGACTTTCATTGCCAACAACACCGTCATATTTTAATCGACACTTCCCCTAGTCCTCGTCTTGTCAATCAGCAAAGATGGCCATGGCAGTGGACAATCGTCAACAAGCGTCGATGGGCACAATGGGGTACGACCCGCTTCGCTACCCTCCTGGACCCCAGTTTACGAACCCTTGGGCTTCACAAACTTCGGCGCCATCCTCATCTTCTCAACTTTACCCATCCACCCTGGCTGCTGGTCGGTCAAGCGGTTTAGAAAGCAGTCCTCAGCAGACAATTCCCAGATCAAGCGCAGTGTCCTCAATGCCATATGCCACCAGCATTCCGGTCACTTCTGCGCCCATTGGAACAGGTATTAGTCTTCCACCAGATGCCCTGTACGGACAGCAAAACTTACTGGACGTTCCGCAAGAAGTCTTGAATCCAGGCAGGTCATATCCTGGTGAGGTCTCGGCCGCTGAAACCACTACCGCTGCTACGTACGCACCTACTTCTGCTCCTCAATATGCTATGGATTACGCTCCGACTCGTACTGCTTATGACTATACGCAAGATGCTGTCAGGCGAGGCTCTCATCCGTAGGTCACCTTTTCACTGCTATACAAAGACGCATGTTAACGGTTGTGTTAGTCTTTCGCAGCCACAAGCACGAAGTACCTTCAGCGACGCTCTCGATGCAAGCCGCGGCATGGTCGCAATGAGCCAAGACATCACCCCACGAAACATTTATGGCAACGCAGGCAATCGGAACTCTACCGATTCTTATGGCTTTCCGGCAACGCACTCTGCCCACTCGTCCATTTCATCAGCCAGCTACAACCCATCCTATTACCAAGGTTCAGTAGGCGACTCATCGGTGACTGATTACAGCTCAGCCTCTGAATCTGTTGGCGATATGGGTAGCCGGACTCTCCCTCGTCCTACCGCATTGCTCGGACCCAACCTCCCTCCCGCACCGCAATCGATGATGGGTCAATTCAGCTCCAAGGTTTCGTCGAGCTCGCAGAAGAAACACAAGTGCAAGATCTGTGACAAGCGATTTACTCGACCTAGTTCACTCCAGACTCATATGTACAGCCACACTGGCGAAAAACGTACGTGTCCATGATGCCCTTGAACAATTGACGATTTGCTAACATTTTCGTAGCATTTGCATGCGATGTAGAGGGTTGTGGCAGACACTTCTCCGTTGTATCAAATCTTCGTCGACATCGCAAAGTACACAAAGGCGACCGGGATCATCCGTCGCCGGAAGAAGACTGATCGAGTGAAAATATCTTCTCCTAGTCCTGTCACGCGATCACGATTCGTCATTCTGCATATAATCAGCTCCTCAGCATGAATCTGGATACGCAACCTTAAAAATAATGCTTCGGGCGCTCCTTAATGCGTATTCAGGATACCCTTCGAGGGGTCGGGATTCAAAGTCCTGTTTCTTACCATTACATCAGTCGTTACTATACCTAGATACCCTTGGCGTCCTCTAATTATTTCTTAATTTTTGGGAGATACTGGCTGGGGGATTACTTTGAAATATCTTTGTTGCACGGCGTTCATTGGAGACAAGTCGCGAGCAGATGCGCACGTTATGGCGATTGTGGCCTTTGACGCTCCTCGCACATTGTTGTAACACTACCTCTTTTGTTTGTACGTGTTTCGAAGGCTGAATGGCTTTCGCGCACAACTGGAAGAGGCCACGAATATGAAGGAGGAATCAAATACGCAGGGAAGTGAAGTCACCTCTGGCACATTCCTTTTCCTAATTTACACGGACCCGTTACCATTTGTACTACTAGTCAATTAGATGCCTCTTGCAAAAAAGAGAGAAGCGACTTTATGCTTGTTGAGGGCAACCAACAATTTAGCAACTTTATTGTGTTCAATCTCCTTCACAACATTTTCCCAATTCGCCTTGTCGTGTATCTACCTACCTAATGTTGGATGGGAATTTTTTGCTATACCACGCAGACCTGCAATTCAGGTCACAGGGTATGATCTCATCTCTGCCTGGACCCTGATTGCCCGGGGCCGCAGCTGCGGTTGGCTCCTTCCACCTTCCAAGTCTTTCACGCCTACGGTAGTACGCTCGTGCACGACCAACACACATTACATTATTCCCCCCTCGAATATTCCCAAGCGAAAAGAGCTGCCTCAAACAGGCAGCTTCACACCGCATTCTGCCCACCAGTCAGCACCCCAGCAATCCCCACTTTTCTTCTCGCTGCATACCGGCACACGCCAGGATACCGGGGTGATAAGAGAGGTAGGTTAGGTAGAGAGGGGGACCACGAAAACAGGCAAGCTGCACTGTCGATCTGCGATTGCGTCAATGGCGCTCGTGCGGTGACAAGGGTGCTGGGGTGAAGACGGCAGGGGATTGGAACAGAGGGAAAGTGGAGAAAGAGGAGATGGCACGACTCGTTGTTGGCTGCAGCGGAGCGGCGGCGGCGGCGGCGGCGGCTCAGGCTGGCACCTCTGGCTTCTTCCTCTCTCTCCTAGACGATTAGCGTTGGACCCTGACGCTGTGGTGAGTAGGGGTGACACATCGCCTGTTCGTTGTTGATTGGCCTGCGGGCCGGACTTGTGGGGGGGTAAGAAGGGTTGGTAGCCAATGAGGTCGTGGGTTTGGTACGACCATAGGTTAGGGAGGGATTACGGTCCCTGAGATAATGGGAGTGGAGAAGGGAGGAAAACGTGGGTTTGGCTCTCCAATACCGTAGGATGGTAGGGATATACTGTGGTAGGCAGGTAGGGTATGTCAGAGTGATGAGGTACTTTCATTAACCAGGGTTCTGGTCCGGCGCAGTCGGATGATGACCTCGTTCGGAAGAGCCAATGATGATGGTATCACCATATCTTCCAGCTTGTCTTCTTTGTCGCTTTGCGAATTCCGAGCACTCTGGCTAGCGTGGTGTTGGTTTGGTGAGCGAGGCAAGATAGACGAATCGCCCATCCGGTCGGTTCCCTAGTTCTTTCGAGAAGAAGCATGATGACGAGAGACTGGTGGTGCAGCTTCTCACCTCTGGTGCTCCCGCGGCATTTGACCCATGTCAGCCCATGCTCCCGCTACTTTGTTACTGACGTTTTGGCGTTTTAGGCACACCGGATGCGGCGTTACACGAAGGACCCTTTTTCGTGCTCGTGCTGGGGGCTGCTTTGGCTGCTGCTTTCCCATGCACCATGCTCTCCTGTGCCTTCCTGTGCTTTCTTGGTCCCCTCCATGTTGGTCCTGTTTAACCTTTTCCAATGCGTCTGCCCGACACCGTTGCAGGAAAGCCAATTCGTATCCGAGCGTGCCCAGCTGCCTAGCTTCTGCCCTACCGTGCCTACCACGAACCGCCAGGCCGACGCAAGACACCACGCACGAGATAAGCTCAATGCATCTGGCGGCGTCTCAGCCCCTCCGCTGCCCTGCAGCCGCCTTCATCACCACCAGATTTCAGAAGCGGGGAACCGCAATCTGGCGCCTCTGCCATGCCCCTGTTTCTGCAGCACCCATCGACATCAGCATTCGTACTGCAATCTTTCTTGGGTGCACTTGATTGCCTAAGTGCATGCGTACGCAACTAATTTCACAATTGGGGAGTCAACTAGGGCACCTGGGGAGTCGTTGATTTCTTTTTCCTCCCAAGATATCAGACGCGAGGCAAGGATCTCATCAAGAACATGCGCACTCGCGAGTCACGGTGCATAGATAAAAGAATACGATAGAATACGATCTCCCGTTCACTTCCCCAATCTGTCAGTCCCTGCATCATCGGTTGGAGAGTCAGACCCTTGGCCCTTCCAACTCCAAGGTACGCTGGTACCTTGACGAGCTCGGCCCTGTCCTTTCATCCTTTGGTATCGCTCGCAAAAGCTCCTCATTTCTGCCTGGTGCAGGGTTTGCGCACAGCATGCTTGTTGTAATTATGGCATAGTCCAAGCTCGCCGTCAGGAAGAGGAAGAATCTCGCATCAAAGCTCATGCGCCCTGCCACTGAAACATCATCCATCCCGAGCTTCCTCCGACTAATGCTTGGGTTCTGACTGACGGCTCGCGTGATAATGCGGCTCTGCCAGGTGTTGTCTCCCGGCTGGGCTGAGCGCGGGAACAGGCGTGTTGGTAGGATCTTCAGGGTCTTGAAGATTGGCGATGCCGGGCAAGAGCCGCGATCGAAGTCCTCGAGGAGGACCATCTATTCTTACCTTACGTAGACCGGTCGAGCCTCACCACGTGAGATAGGAGGCCTCAAACAGGATACATTGTTAGCATGATATTCGGGTTTGATGTTTCAAACACCTTAAAGAGGATCCCGAAACGTAGCAAGGCTTTTTGCCGTTGCCCAGGCTTAGAACACGTACGCTCCAATAATACTGATGAGGCTGAGCGACAATATGTGCCCAGAAATTTCGCTGAGAGCCTCCTGGCCCATCTGAAATAGAAACAGGTGACATGTGTTCAGGAAGTAGCTCTTTTTTGAGGTTTCTAATATCGTCTAATTCATTGGGTTCTTGTCTGAGGACTATTTCCATTCTCTGGTAATATACAGGAATTCATGCCGGCTATTCCTCTACCTGCGTGAAGGTAGGAAGTTTAGTAGCGTTGAAGAAGATCTTGCATGCGCTTGTCCGTAGTCCCCTTTGCAATTGTCTAGTAAGTCAAAGTCAATACCTGGAATTTCTCTTCAAGAGACAGGAAGGATAATACTCACGTCTTTGAGGTTCTGTATGATCTTCACGACATCCTCAAATTTTTTCGATTCCGCCATCGTCAAATCCAGCTTCTGTCTCAACTTCTCATTCTCCCGCTCAAGCTTCATTTTCTCTTCCTTCTCTGCTCTCATCCTAAATTCGAGCTCTTGCAGCCGCGCCTTCTCAGCTTCCGCCCTCTTCCGGAGAAGCTGTATTTCCGGTTGAAGCTTCTTCATCTCTTCTTGCACCGCCGATTTCTCTGCTTCCACGTTCTTGAGCTTCATGCCAGACTCTTCGAGGCGCTCTCTATGCTCGTCGATCTCACGGTGGGCATCTTGCAGCAACGACACGACATCGCGCTTCCCTCCCACGCCCTCATCCAAGACAAAGCGCAGAGCGGACATCGTAATTTCCTTACTTTCTTTCTCGAGCGATTCCAACGCTGTGCGCCCAGTCGTCACGAGATTCTGGGACTGCTTCAAACGCTCCGAGAGATTGGTCCGGGCAGTGCTGCGAGTTGTCTCCGCGAGGACTTCTTCGATTTGCACGTTCAGCGTGGATAAGGCTTTGATTTTGGCAGAGGGTTCAAGGTGCGACACGCGAGGAGCGAGTCTGCGGACTTTATTGAGGATCTCCTTCTTGTGCTGGCTGTCGACTGTTGCGGTTTGCTGGTTGGGGACAATAGGTCTCGCAGATCCTGCTCCAGTGGCTTTTTTCGTTACCGTAGAAGCCGCTTTTCCCCTTTCCCGAGTAGTTTGCTTGGGCTGCTTGCGATTTGGTTTGATATCGCCGTTGAGCTGTACCTTCTGGTCAGGTACATGAGTGGGCCTGACTAGTGCTCAGCTATCTCAAGACTGACAGACTGAACAAGGGTTTTCTTAGATGTGAGTTGTGGCCTTGGCGGCAGATGGCTTGTCTCAACTCAGATGGCGCCTGCCCATGACGTTTTCGTAAGTGAATGATGGTATGGTTATTTACGTCCCTCACACATCTTTCAAGGCTGCCGGTGTGAGAAGCAAACATCTTCTTTTAGTGAGAGGCGAGAACACTGCCGATATCTTGATGATGTTCAATATTCCTATGGTCTTATGTTTCTTTGCCTACACAGTAATCATGACTGAGGCGTTCTTATACCAACTCAACAGTGGATTCTCGCCATTCCGCGTCTGCGTATCCTCCACGTAAGCCCACCGCTTCACAAACTCCTCGTGAGTCAAGACTCTTGTCAGCTTCCCTGTAATCGCACGATACATCTCCTCCATCATGCCAAAGTCCGTTGGGAACAAGATGTCAAAATAACCTTGCTGAACCTACACATGCCGTATTAGCGCATCTCCTTGTCACAGAGACTGACCATTGCAGACAGTAGAGCCTGCGCTAGAACTCACCAGGGGCGTGCTCACAGGCACCATCCTCCGCCGATACCGCGTCTGCACCACCGGCGCATTCACCCCTTCCACCGCATCCGGCAACGCCCGAAAATCGCTCGTCACCAGCCGATGTGCCGGGAAATACTCATACAGCACGTCGAAAAACTGCATCAGCCGCGTGGGGATCCACTCTGGACGCGTCAGATTGGGCGCCAGCGGGAGCAAGGACTGTAGATGCCGCCGCATGCTCGATCCCAGGAGATTGCTGCTCGCACTATACTTGGGGCTTGCAGCGCGGCGCACGCGTAGGAAGCGAGCGGCGACCGGATCGAGGGTGCGCGTGTAGAACTCGAAGAAGTCGCCGTTGGCATCCACGAGGACGCTGCCCTGTAGGGGGACCTCGGTAACGGGATCGAAGCGCAGGCAGTCGTGGGCGAAGTTGTCGAAGACCTCGAGAGCGAGGAAGAAGCAGGGGGAGGAGACGTAGGTGGTCCAGTCGAAGATGGAGCGGTTGATGATCTCGACTTTGGCGAGGTGGCCCTCGGCGTTGAGGGAGTGGGAGAGCTGTTTGTTTTGGAGGTGGGCGAGGGTGTTGGAGACCTCGATGACTTTGAATTTGGTGCGGGCATAGACTTCGGGATCGGTGTCGCGGATGTAGTCGAGAATGTTGAGCATGAGTGTTCCATTGCCAGCTCCCATCTCGTAGATGAGGAGGTCGTGATAGGGGTACAGCGACAACTTGTAGTTTGTGACCAAGTACCGTGCAATTGTTTCCCCATAGTACGGTCTGAACAATTCTGTCGGTGTATGCCAAAGCTGTCGCGTCTCGTCTAGCTCTTTTTCGTCTAGTTTATCCTCGAAGCTTGTATACCTTTCTCCTAACAATCTGTAGAAATCTGGCTCGTCGCGCATCCTGTTGAATTCGAAAGGCTTTCCGGGACTAAAGATCACGGCTTGCTTCGTGAAGTAGCCATAATTAGGATTGTACAGCGAATCTGAAGTACGATAGTCAGCGTGAAGGTTCTGCCAGAGATATTGAATCTCATCTTACCTTCTATGAAGTCCCTCATGAGCATTTTGACCCGTCGAGGCCTTTCGCGCCGAGACCTTAGCATATCCGATGTTACTGTAGGATAACGCTTGAACTCTTCGGTCTTGTCTTCAGGCATATAATCTGATCGCGGCTGCCATATGATTTGCGTGCGCTTGTCCGGTCCATGTTTGCTAATGCTGCTTCTGAAGCCCCGAAGCTGGCGACGACAATTCGCGCAGATATACTGTGGCCGTCTACTCGAGAGTGAATTGAGACCTCTTGTTCCTTGCAGGGCCTGTCTGCTGAGAGAAGGAATGGCGACGCGAAATTCCATAGGACTGGGAGTAGCTTTGTGAGAGGGGAGGTCAAGCTCTTTTCCCGATGCAACAACTTTTCGATCCTTCACGTCATCTACGCGCGGAAATACACCTTGATAGACAAGAAACAAATGTTCGAACAGCGGCAACTATTGGGAGCAGCCAAAATTTCAGGATGGGTCAGATGGACCAATATTCTCGTTGGTCCATTGTCGTAGCGTTTGCTACAGGCGTCTTTGTCTCCGTGGCCTTCCAGGCAATATATGCGCACGGTGATAAAGAGCAGAGGCAAAGAAAATCCAGCACTCAATCTGCGTCTTCACGCAATGTCGAAGTACGCTCGCTTGAGAGTTCGAGCATCAAGGAAGGCATTGAAGGATGTATTGGCAATACGCCCTTAGTCCGAATCAAATCTCTTTCAGAAGAAACGGGCTGCGAGATTCTTGCCAAAGCCGAGTTCTTAAATGGCGCTGGCAATAGCCCCAAGGATCGTGCAGCATCGAGTATCATTTCAATGGTAATCCATATATCTATTGAATTTGCGATTCTCAAGTGACCATTACTGTAGGCAGAAGAACAAGGGCTCTTAAGACCAAATTCTGGAGACGTAATTTACGAGGGCACAGTAGGGTCAGACCAAGCCAGCCCCTTCACAAACACTGATTTCGTAGTCTGACAGTTCATGATTGCAGATCGACAGGAATCTCCCTTGCAGCCATCGCCCGAGCTCGTGGCTACAATGCGCATATGTAAGCCCCTGCTCCCTCCCCACCACCAAGTATCAATCCACCTTCTCATCTCCCTTCCAGCTGCATGCCCTCCGACCAATCCACCGAAAAGTCCTCGCTCCTCCTCCACCTCGGCGCCACCGTCGACCGCGTCCCCCCGGCCTCCATCATCGACCCGAACCACTTCGTCAACAGGGCCCGCACCCTCGCCGCCGCGCACACGACGTCTCCGACGCAGCCCGGCCGCGGCTTCTTCGCCGACCAGTTTGAGACGGCCGCGAACTGGCGCGCGCATTTCGAGGGGACGGGCCCGGAGATCCTGGCGCAGGCGGGAGGGCAGCTCGACGCGTTTGTGGCGGGGGCAGGGACCGGAGGGACGATCTCTGGGGTGGCACGGTGTTTGAAGGGGAGGCTGGGGAGGGGAGGGGTGCGCATTGTGTTGGCGGATCCGCAGGGGAGTGGGCTGTGGAATAAGATCAAGTATGGGGTCATGTTTGATGTGAAGGAGAGGGAGGGAACGAGGAGGAGGCATCAGGTGGATTCGATTGTGGAAGGGATTGGACTGAATCGGATGACGGAGAATTTTGAGGCGGGGCGGACGCTGATTGACGATGCAGTGAGAGTGACGGATGAACAGGCAATGGCTATGGCTCAGTGGCTCGTAGAGAAAGATGGGATCTTTGCGGGGAGTAGCAGTGCAGTGAACTGTAAGTTTTATTTCTCTCTATGGAATATTCACTCAGGTAATCTCTTGCTAATGCTGTTCTAGGCGTGGCCGCTACCAAAGTTGCCCTAGAGCTGGGACCCGGTCATCGTATTGTGACCTTGCTCTGTGACCCAGGGACAAGGCACTTGTCAAAATTCTGGGCAAAGGCGGGAACTGTAGGGAACAAGACTGACACGAAGCTCGTCGACGTCTTGCATACGGATGGATCGTAACAAGAAGGCCATGCGCACCACAGAAGCCCCGATGCAAAGCCAGCATTCTCTCCACTAAGTCGCCAATTCATCTTCGGACCCTGAATCATCTAATGCTGAACTGGCTGGATCACCACACAAGCTGCCTTTATAGCAGATCTTCTTTTCGGATCTTGCTCTTGCACGCGACTCGGGCGAGTGTGAAGAAGCACGTGAATCGCTGAAACTCTCAATAGTGTCTGGACTCATTGCAGCGTTCCTGAGCTGCTCGGAGAATGTCGGTTGGAGTGGGCTGAGATTGGTAGACACTGAAGATTCTTTATTTGCGGCATGGTCCAATAGCTGATTTTGGCTAGACTTGGCCGTGATTGGAGCCTCTTCGACTGCACTGTGTCCCTCTCCCTGATCTAGGCCTGGGCTGGCCGTCGCGGAAGAGGCGCCTATCACGCTCGGGCTGCGCGAATCATGCTGGACTGGTCTGCGTATCGGGGAAAATTCCCTATTGGAACTTGGGTTCCATGCTTGATTCGGAGTCTGCCTAGGTGTCACTGGAGCTTGTTTGCTCACGATGGCTCTCAATAGCTCGTCTGTACTTTTCTTGGGAGGAAATAGAGGCTGCATCATCATCGTAGGCATCCATGGCTGGTTTGTGTGTGGGTTGTTAGAAGAGGGAGTTATCGGAGTAGGTCTCCATGGTTGATCCATATAGGGCTCGGGTGGTTCTCTAGGCTTCTTCGCAGGACGTCCGACTGACCGACGTGCATTATAATTCCTCCTAGTTCGACGATAACTTTGTTGCTCGTCTGAAACTGGTGGCATTGCATTTGCTGTGTCTGCCAATGATGGACTTGACTCTGGCGCCAGAACTGTACCTGGCTGAACTCTTGATGAAGTCTCGTCGGTGATAACGGGCTGCTCATTACTACCTTGTGGTGTAGCATCGGTGTTCGATCCATTCCCAGGCCCAAAGGTGACTCTTCGATGTTCGTTTGTCGGTTGATCCTGTTCCGCCTTCTTGTCAAGGTCTCTAGCAACAGTGTAATACCGAAGCTGCACAGCACCAAGAGTTCGATAGGGGAAGTGTTCCCGAATCTCGGCCCAGCTTTTCCTCTCCACATCACGCATCCGATGCAAGTCCCACTCCTCGTCTGATTCCCATGCTCGCTGATGAGACATTTGCTCGCGCTTGTTGGGTCTAAGAGAATTCCCATCGGCGCGGTCTTCGGGAAGCAAATAGTCTCCATCCCTAATCCTTGGCGTGTCTCGAAGAAGATAGTAGCGCTGGCGAATGTTCTTTGTAGTTCTGCCGGGAAATTTATCTGCGATCCTTTCCCAACACATATGCGCTACTTCCTTCCAATGGCGCAGTTGCTCCAGCTCGATATTGGTCCAGCCTTGCACTCTCATCTCATTTCTCAAAGATTCACCGGCGGATCCAACTGACCCAGCAAGATTTTCCTCAGGATTGCGTCCCACCCGTTCTTGATTTGTTGGCGTAGTGCTGGTTAGATCTAGGTATCGCCTTTGGATAGAAATCTCACTCCTATTCGTTATTTTCCTTGCGATTTCTTCCCAAGGCAATCTTTCAGTCTCCCGCAAGTGAAGGATGAGCTCATCATCTTCCTTGTCCCACCTTTCTGGCTTCCCATTATCTTCATCATGACTATTCTCCTTGATCTTCCAGGATCCATCCTCGCCCAGATAGACGTCTGGTTTGTGAAGAGAGTAATATCGCTGCTGCAACGACCGATACGTACGCCGGGGAAAGTGCTTTGCGACATCGGGCCATTTGTGCCTTTGAAAGTATCTTAATTCTAAGAGTCTTCGGTCGTCTTCGCTATTCCATTTTTTGAAGTGTTCAGCGTCTCCCACTCGCATATCAGGTCTGCAATTATTCAGCGGATTGACTTGACCTGGCCACTTGGTTTTTGCTATTGATGGCGGTGGCCCACTATCTTCTCTATTTTTAGGCTCTCCAGATACTTGATCCAATGGGACATCTGTTTCCCACTGACTTTCATCAAGCTCATTCCTGTCCTGCGAGACTGCTTCGTTCTCCATCGAACCCTCCAAAAGCTCGTCTTCCACAACCATGGCTGAACGCGTTTCATCTCCTTGATTCTGAGGCTGACCTGTGCACCATGAGAGCAACAAAGGATCTATGTTCGTATCCTGTGGATCGGGGTATACATTATGGTTTGATAGGTTCCCTGGCTGCTCTCCCCCTTTCCCTTGTTCCTGTGATTCTGTAGCTGTCTTGATGTGAACTGTTCCTTCTGCCTGCATTGACGAGTTAACCTGAAGGGACGGATCGATAACATTGTGATCATCTAAATTCTCATTGGCCGAAAGATAGGAAGACGGGCTATCACGATCATCGTGTTCCTGCATCTGCTGTTCATGGACCGAGTCCTCAGGTGGGATACCTCGATGCGCTGCATTTTCGAGCATCAACTTCTTGTTTAATGCTCTTTGGCGCTCAAGCTCTTGGCGCAGTCGATTATCCTCTCGTGCTGGTTTCATAAGATTGTAGTAGCGTTGCTGAATAGTTCGGTAGGATCTTGACGGGAAATGCTGAACGATCTCCGGCCAGTCTTTGTTCTCCACATTTTTGAGACGAAGTAAAAGATTGTCCTGTTCTTCTGTCCATCGCCAAGTCGATGTATCCGGTGTCTCAGACTGCTCAAGCCGACGCTTAGTATTTGCAGAATACTCAGCTCCACCTCCCGCTTCACCTCCCTCTATAGAGTTCTGGGGCTCATGATACGCGTCGGCTCGGTCAACTCCGTCCAGGTCAGAATGGTAGTCAGGCTCATCTTTGATGGAGGTATCCGAATCATAAGAGGCCTCTGCTCCCAAGGTCCGCCGCTCTGTCAATGGGACATTCTCATTCAGAGCTTCAACATTGGGAGTCCCGTGCGTCTGCTCATTCTGTCTGAACAGTTCGTCACTCTCGCGGATGATGGTCGGGTCGATTGGGATTTCTTGATCATTTTCCTGGTTGGATAGCTCCATGTGTGCCATTCGGGATTTGGAAATGGCGTGAACTCTTCTCACCTCCGCGGCTGGGGTCAGTGGCTTTGAAGATGCCCACAACGAGCGACGTTCAGGGGTAGGTTGTGTTTGTTGTGCGAGCTTATTCGCCTGTGGTGAGATTAATTTGCGTTTCTTGTTTGCATGCGGTCCTTGCGTAAAATTCTGATCAAGATTCGCGTCATCACGTTCTCGACGATGGGCAGACTTTTGTGCTGATGCTGATAGGAGGTTTCCTGAATGTTCAGATCGGTGGAGACGTTGATCCACGAAATCGGCTACTTGCTTAGCGATAGCCTGTCCGAGTTCTGAAACATCACGTTCATCAAATAATTGTTGGTGGCCTGATGGGCGATTAGATTCCATGCCATTCCCGGTGCTTTTGTCCAAGCGTCTTTCGTTGCTGAGCTTTTGCCTGCGAGTAGCTCCACCATCCGAGGAGTAGCGAGGAGCTTTACGTTTGTTTGAAGAGGATCTCTGGGCGGTGTTGGACAGATGGAGACTCGACTTTAGATATTTGGTAGTGAGATTGACAATCTGGTTTCTGAAGTCACTATCTTTTTCAAGACCGTCCACATCTTCCTCAGTGTGATCATCCATGCCTTCTTCATCACCATCGTAAGCGTCGCCGAGCTCGTCGGCCTATAAAGCTGTGATGAGCGCAAAGGTAAAAGCACTACAAGATTGAACCCACGCTCGAAGTGCTGCAATCTGATTCTTCAGTTCTCCATCCGCTCTCAGATTGCGTGTCATCGTCGGAGATGACGATAGGCTCCTCGTATAACAGATTGGCCGTGAAAGCTCTAACGAAACGATGTGCTTGATCATTTCCCACGTCACGTTCATCTTTCATGTGCATCAAATGGCCATTGTCAACGACAACCTCTCCTGTTTCGAGGTCAATCTCGTCCCCCACGTTTGTAAAGTCCCGCGAATATTTTTCATATATTTTACTGAAGGTTCCCTCGAGGCGACGGTCATTCTCGTAACGCTTGCGAGCCAACTCACTCCAGTCGTTTGGCGAATTGGGTTGTCGAGGCGGCGGTGTTTCGTGCTGCTCATTAGCCATGACATATGTGGGAGGTCAACCACAAGAAAGGACAAAATCCATGTGGAAGGCTTTGTTTCAAAAAGTTCTCGCTTGTACTTGAGCATGAATTGAGAGACAGGGGTGCAACTGCCAAAAGTTAGAGTCGGATGTCGGAGTTGTAGAACAGCAATCGCGGGGAACGCGTGAGCGAGTCGCGATCGCGCTCGCGTCATACCCATTCCCCACGTGATCAGTACTTTAATGGGCATTCATCTGATCCTATCTATCAAAAGCATGCTTAGCAGAAGATCAGACGGCACCAGAATGCTCAGAGCATAGCCGTAGACAGACATGTACTGTCAAAAATGCAAGACACCGCTCAGGCTCGACCCTTCACTTGAGCATCTTAGCCCCGCGGCCTTCAAAATACTCGCCGGTCCGTCAAAGAACTTTTCAAAAAAAGCCTAAAATCCCTCCTTGCTGATGTCTGATAGAGTCTGGCGCCTCCAATGACCAGCAGTCGGTCGAATCTAGCAAGAGGTGAGCAGATACCATCTCCTTGGTCAAGGCTATTCTGAGAGGTCGTGAACTAGACCAAAGAATGCTCCTTCTACAAGGCCGCTGTATCCCCAGGATCGTCATGAACACTATGTACGTGCCAGTGCGGCCAAGGGACCAGCTGTTTCCACAAAGCGGATGCCGACAGATGGCAATACATCCGGAGGAAAAGACCATCCTGCGATGTCCTTTATCATGCTTAGCGAGTCCCAGATAACTCCTCCGTCGACCGTGCGAACTTCAGACCAAGAGAATGGTCGAGATGAGACGAAGCCGCGCAATGGGGATATAGCAATTCATGGAGGCTACAAAGAAGGGTTTCTGTCGCAAAAAGCCGAGGCAAATGCTCGACTTTTTGATATATTATCATCACGTTCTGACATAGACCATCCGGTCTGTGCAGAATGTGCAGAATTGCTTGTTGAGGGTTTGGAGAAGAGATTGGCTAGCGCGACGCGAGAACGTGACGCATATGTGCAGTACGTCAAGCAGACATCGATAAGTATACCCTCCCAAGAAGACCTCGACGAGGCTCAGCAAGAGCTTGAAAAAACTCGCAAGAAAGAGGGCGAGCTTTTCACCGAACTCAAAAGACTGGAGGAAGAAAAAGCATCCATGGACGCAGAAATCGAGCGCCTCACCCGGGAAGCCTCTGAACTAGATGAAGAAGAAGCAGCGTTCTGGAGAGAACGGAACGCCTTCAATACAACGCTGACACGTTTTCAAAATGAGCGAGATGCCCTGAATGCACAACATGAACATGATGTCAAGCAGCTGGAACGTTTGCAGCGTACGAATGTATACAATGATGCGTTCAGCATTGGTCACGATGGCTATTATGGCACAATCAATGGCTTGCGTTTAGGAAGACTCTCTAATCCGCTTGTGGAGTGGCCTGAGATAAACGCAGCATGGGGTCAAACGTGTCTACTCCTCGCGACAGTGGCCGAGAAATTGCGCTTCAATTTTCAAGGTTACACTTTGAATCCCGTAGGCTCCACCTCCACAGTGAACAAGATCGAGTATCCACAGTCTGCTACTGGCAACGACCCATCACATCCGGCCAAGCCCAAAGTCACGACTCTGGAGCTGTATTGCAATGGAGACGTACCCCTCGGCCTTGCGTTTCTACATCGTCGCTTCGACAGTGCAATGGTGGCATTTCTGGAGTGCCTACGTCAGCTGGGCGACCATGTCGAACAGACCGGACTTGGTGTTGCAGGGCTCAAAATGCCATATGCAATCAAGAAGGATAAGATTGGTGACGCAAGCATCAAATTTGGTTTTAATCAAGAGGAAGTCTGGACGAAAGCCTGCAAATACACGCTGACATGTTGCAAGTATTTGCTAGCCCAAGCGAGTAATGAAAATAGCGCAAACAAGCAAAGTGTTCCTTGAGAAGGTAATGGATGGAGCCATTTCACAGGGTCCTTCCGACAGCATAGAGGGAAAGTGACATTCACGGATGTTAGATATCTGACGACCCGTTCTTATGGAATTTAGGAGCTTGTACAGTGCCATACCGTTCAAGACGAGTCATGGTGGTAATGATACCCAAGAGGAAGCGAGATTTCACTGTACAATACAATCCCCATGCGGAATTATCTTACTCAGAGTTATGCCTGTGTGCAAACACGTACAAAATGGAAGAGCTAGCGACAAGTTCCTGGCTATTCACAATGCGACTCACTCCATACAATGCTAGCATCCCTTTTTCACGTCCCTACCATCAACTCTGCGTCGGCATATTCACACTGGCCTTAGTTGCCACAGCATCTTCGCTCCGCCACAAACTCGTCACAGTCTTTGCCTGGGTGTAGAAACTCAGTCCCGGCTTTCCATAAAACGTGTTCGCGCCCCCACCTGCGACACTCTTCTTGTTCCCGGTGAACGAGAACATGGGCAAAGGTACTGGGATGGGAACATTGATGCCAACTTGGCCAGCCTCGACTTCTTTCTGGAAGCGACCGGCGGTGGCACCGGAGCGGGTGAATATTGCAACTCCGTTGCCGTACTCATTTCCGTTGATGAGGGCGATACCATCATCGATTGTCTCAACGTTGATGCAGACAAGAACGGGTCCAAAGATTTCCTCGGTGTAGCATTTCATGTGCGGCTTCACGTTTCCGATGAGAGTTGGGCCAACCTGCGATATTTCTGTTAATACCCCTCAAATACTGCTCTTGATTCAATCGGCGTTCTTACCCAATTCCCATTGGGATACTTCTCTGGCTTGAAACCTCTTCCGTCCAAGAGAATCTCCGCTCCCTCTTCTTGCGCACTCGCTATTAACCCTTCAATCCGTTCCTTCGCCTGTGGACTAATCACCGGCCCCAAATCCGCACCTTCTTCAAATCCGCCATTTACGTTCAGCTTCTTCGCCCGCTCCGCTATTTCAGACACCCAATCCTTCGTTTCTCCCACCAGGACCAAGGTACTTAGTGCCATGCATCTCTGTCCCGCCGCGCCGAATGCCGCGCCTGCAATCGAATTCAACGCATGGTTCTTGTCGCAGTCCGGCGCTATTAGGGCATGATTCTTCGCGCCTAGGTTTGCCTGGACCCGCTTGCCATTGGCGGAAGCGCGCTGGTAGATGTACTCGCCGGCCTTATTGCTGCCGACGAAGGAGACGGCCTTGATGGCGGGTTCGTCGAGGATGAAGTCGACGGTGGGGGCAGTACCGTGAATCACGTTGACCACGCCTGGAGGGAATCCAGCCTTTTCAGCAAGCTCGGCGAGTATCATCATGGCGCCTGGATCCCGCTCGGACGGCTTCACGATGATGGTATTACCTGTGACCGTCGCAATGGGGATGCTCCATAGAGGAATCATGGCAGGGAAATCTGTTCATTTCTCATCAGCCTTCATCCATCAGTCCATCTGCACAGCTTCAATTTCCCTGCCTCTCTCTCGCACCACTTCCCCCTTCAATAGTCAGTTGTACCCCAACCGTGCTCTTCTTTCCAGACCCCAAGAAAACACAACTCACTAAACGGACAAATGGCAGCCACAACCCCCAGCGGCTCCCGATAACTCCTCGTCTCCATATCGCGCGCCACCTCCAACACCTCCCCCGTAATCTGCGTCGTCACCCCACACGCCGTCTCCGCCACCTGCAGTCCCCTCAGCACATCTCCCCGCGCATCCGCAAACGTCTTCCCCTGCTCCAGCGTGATCGACGCCGCCAGCCGGTCCCAGTGTTCGCGGATCAGCGCCACGAACCGGAACATGATCTGCTGCCGGTGCAACACCGACGTCGCGCGCCACGAAGGGAACGCCCGCTCGGCGGACGCGACTGCAGCGCGTAGTTCGCTGGGTGTCGACTGTGGAACGCGGGTCACGAGGTGGTTGGTGGCTGGGTCGAAGAGGTCGATCCATTGGGTCGCGTCGGAGGCGGAGAAGCGGTTGTCGATGAAGTTTTGCGTGTTGAGGGGTGAGGAGATTTGCTCGTGCGTGGTGGGGTAGGAGGAGGGGGAGGTGGCGGCTGTGGTGGTCGCAGCTTGGAGGTGTTGGCTCGTTAGATGGAGACGCCGCGAGGCAGTTCTATTAGGTGGGTTGGAGCTCATTCTCGCGACGAAGGGAGTTGTTTGCCGGAGGGGTGGGCGAGATGAGAGTGATGTAATGCCTCGGTAGACTGCTCGGCGAGCTGCCATTGCGGCAGGAGGGATCAATTGGAAGACAGAGTATAGGAAAGAGGGAGCAATTACGGTCGAGAAATGACAAGAAGGGAAGAAACGCTAAAGGGAGGAATTGTCAGCGAGCCTGTATCTCTTGCTTGATTGTCAACAATATACCGGAGGTGGGTCATGTCATCAAGCTCTTCTCCGCAATTCGGCAAAGCTCGGCGGGGCGAGACTTGTCCATCTTGGGAAGACCACCCTCACAAAATTTCAGATGTGATCTCGTCATTGAACACCGCAATTTACTCTTGCCCTGAGATGTATTGGAGGAATAGTGTGGTAGTTCTTGAGTTTTGAAAAGCCTAGGAGATGTACTCAATTCTTTGAAAATTCCTCGCAATCGTATTTTGGGCTAGGATACATGGCCTATAGAACAGTTGCAGAAGACGCTAGAAGATAGGTAAAAAATGCCAGCATCATGAGAGCGCGACTAATGGCGTGCTACCACCTTGCCTCACTCTTCATCTCCGTAATTCTCCATAAATTCCCTCAGCACTCTCAGGTTTTCTCCGGTTTCTCCATTTTCACCATTTCCCCTCCCCTGTAAGTTCACTCTTGTAGCCGAATAGCTAATGCATCTACGGTGAAGTCTTGTCCTGAGACCTCGTCGTCCTCTTGTTAACCTCTGACTGGACCTTCTCCGCGCCCGAGCTCACACTCTCAGCAACCTTGTCCTTGGTATCAGCAGCCGAGTCCTTAGCTTTCTGAGCCGCGTCCTTGACCTGGTCCTTAGACGGAGCAGCCGAGCTACCCGCACCGAGAGCGCCTACAAGGAGCGCAATGACAGTGACAGCGAGAACACCAATACCGCCTGCAACCTCGGGGACGAATCGGATTGCCTCAATGGGATCACGCCTGGCGATGGTAACGAAGAGGTCGAATTTCTCGCGGACGTAGGTGACGGGGTCATCCATGAAGTTTAGGTCGAGAGGCGACTTAGGTTTGTCTTCTGGCTTGGGCTTCTCAGCCTCCTCTTGCGCCTTCTCCACCGGAATCTTGAGATCGTACGTCTCAGCCTTGAGCTTCTCGGCGTCCTCGAGAGAGTGGCCGATATAGATGTTGTCGAAGAGGAGGTCGTTCTGCATGGTCCAGAGCTCGAAACCGATGGCGCCCATAGGCTCGAAGTTGGCGGGCGTTTTGTCCTCGAAGTAGTCGGGGTTCGCGATCTTGCGAGGCGCCCAGACGCCCTTGTAGGCCGGGTTGTCGATGAGAGGCGCAGTCCACTTGCCCTTGTACTCGGGATTCATTTTGGTTGGAGGCTCCCACTTCCCGCAGCCAGAGACTTCACTGCACTTGGGGTTGGGTACTTGAGGAGGAACCCAGTCACCGTCTTCCTCATCATCCCAGTCCTCAGGCTTCTCAGCCTCAGGGTCAGGAATCATTGTGGGTTCGTCGTCGAGCCAGTCATCAGGCTTGGTAGCTTCCTCATCAATGATGGAGTAAGGCGCATCTTCATCCCAGTCATCAGGCTTGGTCGCATCGGGATCTGGGATCTTGGCCTCCTCAACCCAGTCGGAAGGCTTCTCGTCCTTGGGGTCGTCGATTTCTTTGTCAGGATTGACGGCAGGAGAAAAGTCTTCCAAAAGGCTACCATTGCGAAGAGATTCGCCATCAATCTTGATCTCGTACTGCTGGTCTGGGGTGACGATGAGAGTATACAGAGAAGTGGTCTTAGTAATGCGAGCGAGAGGGGGGTTCTTGAGGTGCTTCTCCTCATATTCACCACTCTTAGGGTTCTTGTGGCGGAAAATGAAGTGAACCTTGTTGGTAGCGCCACACTTGTCAGGGCCAAACATGATAATGTAAGGGGAGGCATTGGAGAATTCTTCAGCGTGGAGAGCCTTGTTATCTTGAAGGAGCTTCATATAAGCGCCACCACACTCGAGGCCGTCTAATTGGCATTAGCGATACTCAGTTGCGAAAAATTGTGGAGATCAATTTAGAGTTTGTGAGATGTTGACGTACTCTGAAGCTTGACTTCATATTGTACTACGAGGGTTTTGCCCTTGTTATTAACGGCCTTAGGAAACTTGGCAGAGATGGCATGATGAGCAGCCTTGTCCTTTAGAACAAGACCCTTATCACCCTCCATACCCTTGAGGACTGAAGGCTCTTCGACAGCCCAAGTGCCGACGTAGGACCAGTCATCATCGGTGTTTGCCTTCTTCGCATGGGAAGCTTGCCATCTTGACTCCCAGTCATCAGTAAATTGCTCCAAGAAAGGAGCTTTTATACTGGCGGGCTGATAGAATAAGTTAGCATCGTCGATGGGTAGAAATATCGGAGCTTTCGATAGAGCTTGGAGACCAATTGAACTGACCGTAAAGGTGGGTTTCTTGATAGCAGAAGACGAAGTAGCCGACTCGACAGCAGACGAAGCTGCAGAGGAAGCGGAAGATACGGCTTCACCTGCATCATCGGCAACGTCTGCTCGGGCAAGTGCAGCAGAGGAGGCCAATGCCGCAACAAAGGCGTTGAACCGCATTTTGGCTTCTTGCTCCTGTCAGCAAGGTACGCCTCGGGAGATTAGAAATTGACTATGGTTGAATTGAGAGAAAGCAACAATGGAGAAGTTGTTGGAACAAGCCGATCAATCCTATGGCAGGAACGAAGGGGGGTAGATAGAAGAAGTCGGGTAAAAATCCAAGATGCCACGTTTGAAGAAATGAGGCCACCGTACTTAGACCGGCCGCGTGGGGAAAGCTGCCGCTAGCTCCTGAGGCCCGAGCACCCGTACGCCTCGCCTCGATGCCACCGCCTATTCCACACCGACAGCTGCCTTACACCCTTAGGTACCTTGTTTACCTAGTTGCCAAACACACTCACTCTCTTCGAAGGTTCTAGAAGTATGCGCACCTCAAAGCTCAATCCTCCAATGCAGAAATCACATCCTTGGGGCTGGTTCTGATCAATATACACCCAGAACCGGAGCTCATCGGTGAACGGAAGCACATGCTCACCCAACGTCTAGGTGCCTCACTTTTTTTTAGTTACCTAGTCAGTAATTGGAGTTTCATGTGTAGACAAGTGTAGAATGCCGTAGTGATGGTCTTGCCAGATGTCTCTCATATTTCTGCGTGGAAACATGTCGCATTGCGTGTCCAGCTGAACTCTCTTGACACCTGAGATCTTCCGCAGTTCATCCAAAACACCGGTCTCGATTCTTTTCGTAAAGTATCCTAATAATGTGGTGATCTGTAGTACAGAGAGATACAGACAAGGAATGGGGGTTGACAATGTCACGCTAATTATTATCCAACTCAATGCTCGAAGCCGCCCCTGGAAAGCGCAGTCTTCGGTCAGGCCGACGGTATTGTTCCGAATCGCCTCCCTAGAGACCACCGAATCATCACTTCTTCAAGCTCCTGGCCCTCAACATTCACCATTAATCGTCCCGTCCCATCGCGTTCAACGCATCCACAACGCCGTTTGAATGCAGAGCAGCTTGGCAACATCATCCATTAACCATTATGTATTCGAAGGGAAGCTGCCCATATGTGCAAGATCCTTAGTCCCTACTGAATCGTCTCTTGAACCAGCTCTTTCGCTTCTCGCTCGGACTGTGGCTCAGCTCGGACCTATCCGGTGCTGCGCCTGCCTGCAAGGGCGAAGTTTCACCACCTGAATTGAGCTTCAACAGTTTGCGCTGTCCTTGTCCTTGACTGGCTTTCGGAGGAACAGCAGGCGGAGCATCATAATATTGCTGCTGATGGGGAAGAGCACCGGCGACGTTCTGCCCTGGCATCCTTCCTACGTTCGGTACGGGATAGGCAGCGCCGTGTGAGCCTGTGCCGTATTCCTCCAGAATTGGACCTTGCAGATTAGGCGCTCCACCAAACCCAGTCAGACCATACGTTTCCTGAGGCTCCTGCTTTGAGGAAGGGGGATTCACTCGGTCGATGGAACTGTTTTCACTGCTCGGATCGGTCGAGTTCGCCCACTGCCCGGTGCTCTCGCTACCGTTCGACATTCCCGTATTGACCGTATCGTACGACTGATGATAGCCATGACTTGGGTAAACTCCATGGCTCGGATTCGGATTCGGGTTCTGATTCGGATTATTGTACCGCGATAGAGTGGGGTCTGAATTCAATCGCTGACCATAACGATGCCGAGGTGGTGCTGGTGGCGCCGGCCCTGCTCCATATCCATCGTGGTAATAACTATCTGGGCGTGAGGCAGGAGTACGGGAACCATAGTAGCCTCCGGCTTGTGAGAATCGACCGTTATTCTGGTCATTGCCATAACCTACGAGATGTAATGATGAGCAAAGCCAGTCGCATTGAGGCAGAATGGGTCTTCCCTTACCTCCAAAGTAGCTACTCCTATGACTAGCAAAGCCATTGAAGCCTTCGGACTCTGCCAGATGTTAGACCTTCGTAATTACGCAACGCACATGTCCTCAACCACGGACGCACCTGTTCTGACTATGGATTGCCTTTTCTTGTGTTGTCCATCTATCGCTGCCTCAAAGGACCGAATGGTATCTAATGGGCGTTCCCACCGTGACCTGGAAGGGTTGGAAAGGTCCGGGTCAGCTATTGAAGAGATTGTCAGCAAACCGCCTCCCATACCCTCGTTGAATGTATGAGCCTTACAGATGACATTGCCGGTTGAATCTTTCCATTCCACAGAGCGTACAGAGTCCATTGTAGACCTTTGATTGGCGACGGCAGCTACGAGAACGTAAGAATCACCACTCAGCAAAGGCAGATCCGCCGTCCAACATACCTGGCTGGGCTTCATCGATAGCCGTATTGGGATTGGCTTTGGTCCCCTCCTTCATGTGCCATCTCCGCTTATCTGCGTCTGTTTCCTGAAGATCTACCTTTGGCTTGGAGTTGCTGCTGCTGTCACTCTTGTTACTTCGAAAACTGAAGCCCGACTTGGCTCGAGGCCGTGAATGTCCCTGGTGTTCCATTACGATTTAGTTGATGCGATGGACTGAAGGGTGGTGGCAGTTGCGATAAGGTAAAATGAGAATATCGTTGTAATCAATGACGAAGACGACGCATTCAAAGTGTTGCTGTCAAACGAGCGTAATGGAACTTGGTAGCATGTGCGCCCAGAGTTCCAGTTTGAAGACAGCTTCAGCGCCTGCACTGCCGCCCGGTGCTGAGGAATGAGTAAACCCAAAGTCTCCAAAGTTCGTTGGTGTTGGGTGTGGCACGAATTCGCTTGGATAGATACGGAAGGATTGGTCTATTCCGCAGTCCGCCTGGTGACCGGTACGTACTAGTGAGGTTTGATGGTAAGAATTGGCTGAAAATGGCTGGAAGCGGTCGTAGGCCACGCACTCCGCAGACTGCAGAGCCGTCAGTATCTGACCAGGTAGGGATTTGGCGGGGAAACCGGATCGTAAAGGTGGTGACGACGCATGCGGTCGTGCATTATTTCTACGAGTTTGGCCAACCACGGGGAGTCGGGGCCTGCAAAGACTCCCGCCCCGACCACTCCACTGCGGAAGCCAAACGTATCCAAGACCAGCCCGATGCACTATTTCTTTGAGTCTGGCCGATCTCCCTGACTAGTATCATCATAGTCTACGCATGCACGGCATGCTACGATACCCAAGCCGCGACGCTCCGCCCGCTGTCTGACCGAACTGTTGCCTGAACCGCCTCAATCTGACATGCAACACAGTGGACATGTAAGGAATGCTCCGCCAACACAGAAGCTGGGATACGTACAAAACGTGCTTGTCAATAATCTGAAACGCGTGTCCCCCGTCTTTACTCAGCATCCTGCTGCAGGCCTTGTTGCAGCCGTGGTGGCGGTAACGCCAATCAGAACAAAGTTCAGCCCAGGTGACTGTCACAGCAACGGAGATACTCCGACGTACTACTCCGTAGAGGAGAGCCGGATTCCTTAGATGAATTAAGGTCAACTATCAACTCCTATTCGACCATTTCCTCACCTTGCAGTCTATTGGCCGCCACGCTTGAAATCTCTCAGAGATCAGATGTACTCTGGCCTGGAGAATCCATCTGGTATATGAAATATAGCAGCACCTTCTTTTCTATGTACAGACGTTGTACCAATCTGCCGGAGTGTAAGTAAAGTCTACTGATTTCTCATTTGGTCCGTGGTCGACGCCATTCTTCCAGAACTGGGACTATCTCTTAGAATCTTGGCTTCTTTCACCTTAGTATACCAGCAATCTCCCTCGACCGAATTTGGTATCTTCACACCGCCATCAACCCAACGATGCAAAGCTTGTGATTAATGAGGTATCTTTGGTGATCGACATTTAGTATTCCGCCGACCCCAGTGATGCAAAAGCAATCCTGTAAAACCGTGGCCACCACTGTAACGCCCATTAATGCTTGGCTGAACAGCGTATCAAAGTGATCTCATTCAGCCTTCTTCTGCTTTTGCTCTGTAGCCATTTGCTCCGACTGGTCCTCTCTCATTGCCACTACGACGTAAGCAATCAGTACTACATTGGCAATAACAGCGGCCGATGCTCCTGCAAATGTAGAATTACCTATCCCACGATTAGCCATGTACAAAATGACAGGATGGAATCCCACACGTGCCCCCAAAGATCGTATTTACGGATAGGAAATACGTGCCAATTGGCAGAGAAATCATTGCAAACGTAAAACCGAGCAACTTGACAATGACAGATCTAGCTGTTTCAGTCAATGCATTGATAAGGTTGATGGAAAACGAAGCACGAACGTAGGAACAGCAGGGCTGATATTTGACTTCTCTGATGAGCCCGCTGGAGCACTGCTCAAGTCATTTCTTTCTAAGATGTCCTTGCCGTCAGAGACTATCCGTCTAGTAGCCATTCTGATCGATGAAGGTAGATGGACTGAGAGCGTAAGGGAGGAACGCGAAGCTTAAAATGGATTCGCGAACAAAGGCGCGTCGCCCGCGCCCACGTCCACACCCATACTCGCGACTCGATTCAACGTCACTTCTGCCACCACCAAAAATGCTTTATGCTCAATGTCAGGCAGCACTCGCCCTCGGATGCTCTAGCAATCCAATCTGACTGCTGCAACTCGATTATCGTCTCGTTTTCTACCTATCTCTAGGTCTGTGGACGACCTGCACTAACTGTGATTTTCCTGAAGCTCCTGTTCGTTTTCTGAAGAATCCCCCAACGAGGGCACAATGTCCACGATAATACCGGAGAGTGATCCGATACAGCCCTCCTCACCTCAAGTGAAGCAGGCTTTTGCATATGATTCACAAGACGATAGTGGCGACGAACTCTTTGACCACGAGACGATTGCAACGGTTCCTCTTTCACAGCAGCGAAGTCCGTACAAGAAGCTGGAGACTCGGGGCTCATCACCCTGTACATATACTACGCAACCGACTCAGATCCTTCGAAACTCGAAGGAGCCTCCCGACGCCAAGAATGCGGTATACTCAAGTTCACCTCCAACGGTACAGGTTGCTGCCTCGTCTCCAGTATCACCTCCAGCCGTCGCTCGGCAAACACCATCCCTAGTTACTGGTAGCAGCTTTGCTCCGCCAGGAACAGTCTTCAGACAACCCGCTGTCCCTACTACAACGATTCCTGGACCTTCAAGCGACGACGATCCTGCGGTGCACTATAGCTCCCCATCGGATGATGATGATCTACCCGATGTGGATATTAAACCTACCATATTCTCGAACGGCAATCGGAATGCTGTACCTGCAAAATCGAGCTTTGGTGCTCATCTATCCAAGTTCAACTACAACGTCGAAGGATCAAACACAAAGCTGGCTAGTGCAAACAATCAACTACCGATGAAACGGGTGGCAGATGACAGTGCGAGTGCATATGGCACCGCTCACCGGAATTTGAAGCAAATGCGACAGACTGGACCTGCACGAGCCCAACCAGTGCAAACAGAGGACGATGAAATTACACTGGAAGACATTGAGGATCCTAAAGTTAGGATGGGCATTCAAAAGATGCGGGAGCTATTACCTACAAAGAGCGTGGCTCAGTGTCAGGCTGCTCTCCAGAAATCGCACTACAATTATGAAGATGCCATGGACAGACTATTCGACGCTGGCTCGGAACACGGTCCCGTCGATCTCACAGTGTCTGATGACGAGGAACCTTCTTCACACATGGCAAAACCCGAACCTGTTGCAAAACGTCAAGTCAAGGATCATGGTCAGTCGATTCAGAACAAGTGGTCTTCTACCCAAGCCAGCCGGCGCCTTACCCAAAAGGAACCCGCACCTGCACCTGCACCCGCACCTGCACCTGCACCTGCATCTGTGTCCAGCTCCCAAGGCCAACCGCCGCGTAAACGTCTTTTGAGCCGTAAAAGGCGGCCATCTTCATCTCCTGTGCCGTTCGACGACGACGAAGGCGTGAAGATTACCAAAGGATCTCCGGTGACGCCCATCTCTAAGAGACCTTCAAAACATGAACAGAAAAAGTCAGCGCCATCCGTTACCATCATAGACTCGGACTCAGACTCTGGTTTGGGGCATGATCGAGGTGGTGACATTGATGATGGCAATTCCGAAGGAGTCGAGAAGGAGCTTCTGAAATTCGTGAATCGCTGCACTATTGAAGAGTTGGCTGATATTTCCAATCAGCCCGAAGAAATGGCAGCGATTGTCATTGAAAAGCGACCATTTAAGTCTCTTACCCAAGTTCGCGCTGTCTCCGAGTCCACGGTACCAACAAAAAGTCGGAAGCCCCGGAAATTGATTGGAGACAAGATTGTGGATGTTTGTCTTGACATGTGGATTGGTTTTGAGGCTGTTGATCGACTTGTCAAAAGATGCGAGATGCTGGGCAAGAATTTGCGAGCAGCAATGGAGCCTCTTGGATTGGCTGCCG
The DNA here is from genome assembly GCA_010094025.1 of Viridothelium virens. NCBI lineage: Eukaryota > Fungi > Ascomycota > Dothideomycetes > Trypetheliales > Trypetheliaceae > Viridothelium > Viridothelium virens. The sequence goes on from ML991798.1 coordinate 293,861, forward strand.
AAGTCACTGGCCAAACCGGTGAACTTTCAAGCACAAGGCTACAAGACGCAACGAGACTCGAAAATGGATCCGTACACGATTCTGGCATAGGTACTCCATCAAGTTCTACACCGAACATTGAAGACGATACCGAAGGTGTAAATAAGACAAGTATGGGTAAGACACGCAGAGATATTGCTGAATCTGATTCCGATGTCGAGCAAATCAGAAAGGAGTCACAAAAACCTTTCAAACGTCCATTGAGCCAGCCAGCGATGATGAGCAAGGATATTGCGATGAAAGACTATCAACTTGTGGGATTGACATGGCTGAACCTACTCTTCGAACAGAAGATGAGTGGAATTCTCGCAGACGATATGGGTCTGGGCAAGACATGCCAGGTTATCGCGTTTATCTCCCACCTTGTCGAAACTGGTGTCACTGGTCCGCATCTTGTATTTGTCCCCGGCTCAACGCTAGAGAATTGGTTACGCGAATTGCGTAATTTCTCTCCAAATCTCTACGTTGAGCCCTACTATGGCACCCAGCCTGAAAGGGCTCAGCAACGAGCCATCATCGAGGACAATATTCAGCACATCAATGTTGTCGTCACAACCTACGACATGGCCAAGGGCAGGAGCATGATTGATGGCAATGTCGACGCAAAGTTTCTGCGTAGGCTCAGGCCTATTGCCACGGTGTATGATGAGGGTCATGTCCTTCGCAACCGAGCCAACAAACTATACGACACTCTCATCAGGATCCCATCTCAGTTCCGTTTGCTACTTACTGGCACACCGCTTCAGAATAATCTCCAAGAACTCGTCTCTCTATTAGCCTTCATTATGCCGGATGTGTTTCAGGAGCAGCAAGAGGACCTCCAATATATCTTCAAATACAAGGCCAAAACCGTTGATAACGACCATGCAGGACTACTCTCGGCAAGAAGAATCAATCGTGCGAGATCAATGATGACGCCTTTTGTTCTTCGGCGAAAGAAGCACCAAGTCCTGGATTTGCCACCGAAGATCAGGAGAGTCGAGCAGTGTGAACTCCTATCGGGTGCACATCAAGAAATGTATTTATCACAGCTTGAAGAGGAAAAGCCTGAACTCGAGCAGTCCACCACGGCCAGAAGGGGCCCCAAAAAGCGTGGTGGGGCCATGACCGGTTTACGCTTGGCTGCAATCCATCCTCTCCTCTTCAGACGATTGTACGATGACAACAAGCTTCGGAAAATCATTCGCATTGCCAAGCAAAATGATCTTGTGGAAGGGAAGGACGATCGTATTTGGGAGTCGTACTCTAAAATGGGAGACTTCGATCTCCACAAATATTGCTGGGAGAACTCCCACGTTCTGGGAGATTTCAAGCTCAAGGACGACGAATGGATGGATAGTGGCAAAGTCAAGAAACTATGCGAGCTCCTCGCCCGCTTCAAAGCGAATGGTGACCGTACCCTCATCTTTTCACAGTTCACGATGGTCATGGATATCCTGGAGCGCGTCCTCACAGATTTGAATCTATCTTTCCATCGTTTGGATGGTAACACCGCTATCCCTGACCGTCTCGCCATGGTCGATGAGTTCGGGGCGGACAGTTCCATCCCAGTCTTTATGTTGTCGACCAAAGCAGGAGGGACGGGCATCAACCTCCCGGCAGCGAACAAGGTCATCATTTTCGATTCGTCATTCAATCCCCAGGATGACATCCAGGCCGAGAACCGTGCTCACCGTGTTGGTCAGACGCGAGAGGTGGAGGTAGTTCGGTTGATTACGAAGGGTACTATCGAAGAGCAAATCTATGCACTCGGCGAGTCCAAACTTACAATGGACCAGAGGGTTGCAGGAGAAGGCGCGACCGAGGGAGACGATGGAAAGGCAGATGCGATTGGAGCGGAGCAAGTGCGGCAGATGATTGTTGAGAGCCTCAAGAAGGGGAAGAAGAAGCCGATGGATGCGAAGGAGGGTTTTCTACATGGCCTGAAAGATGCAGGGCTGGACGTGTCCGCGACTTGAACGAGCAAGACTTTTCACACCTTTACGTAGTCTAAATGTTGGCCCAACCTTTGGACTCGGTCTTGTCTAGCAACTATCTGGTTGCGGCTTGCTCGGTGACATTGGATATGGTATATGGATGCTGCATTGGGGCAGAGCCGCAGATGAAGACGCATGGCTACCTAGCCTGCCACTTAATAAAATTGGGCACTTTAGATACACTTGATGGTCATGAATACATATATATTATCAAGACTTCTATTACATTGACGATCACGCACGAGTTAGGTCCATCCGATATCGGACATGATGTAGTGCGGGAAAGATGACATAAAGTGGTTCGTTATTTTACGATGGATGCTACTTCTTTGATCACCACCAGAAGATCAAAGGACAATATTGCAAAAAGAAGTTCTTCGCGTACCCGTCCAAATGGATGGCAAGCTCAGCGAGCATTTCCGGCACCGTCCGGCCTATGAGACCCATCTCTTAAGGTTCAGTCCGCCTCAGGTACCTGGGCCCCCGCAGAGCTATGACGGTGATCAATCATCGGTGCATGGGTTATGCACAGGTACAGACGGCCTTCCGCTTCAGGACTCCACCCATATTAAGGAGCCAGAGTCCACAGCGGGCACATAACTCTGGCCCACGCCAGGAATACCTCATTCCACACGTAAGTCTCTAAATTGCATGACCATGGCAATCCGGGCAACCAAGTTCACACCAAGCGTACTGCTCAGCGCGCCCCGCCGCTCCCCCGGAATCCCCAACGCAGATGGATCACTCGTGCTCTACACGACCCACGTATACTCTTTTGAAGACCATGAGAAGACTGTGGAGATCCGCGTGCTTGACGTCAAGAGTAACGAGTCCAGACTGGTCAGCAGACACAAAGAACTGAGCGAGCCCAACTGGCTGGACGACGAGACCGTCTTTCTCTTGGAGAGTGACACTGATGGTACCACCAATGTTCTCGTCGGTCCCATTGACGACTTCGACAACCAACACTATGTAGCCGGAGAGATCCCAGCTCCAGCCAGCAACTTCAAGCTCAAACAGGTCAAGGATGGCTACGCCCTCGCCTTTAACGCCCTCGCCAAACCCAACGACGAGCTCTACAACCCTGACACAGCAGCAAAACCCCACTCCACAGGCAAGCTGTACGACAGCATTTGGGTTCGGCATTGGGACACCTACAAAACCCAAAACCGCGCTGCTATATGGTACACTACCATCAAAAAGGATGATAGCTCCTCTTCAGAGGACAGTAAATGGACCCTTACTCACCTTGTCAACGCCCTCCAGGGTACCTCCCTCGAGAGTCCCATACCTCCCTTTGGCGGCACCGACAACTTCGACCTCAGCAGTAGCGGCCTGATCTTCGTCGCGAAAGACCCGGACCTAAACCAGGCCCTTAATACGAAGTGCAACGTCTATCTGATCTCGCTCTCGTCCTTCACGCAGACCACCCCTTCTGCGCCTGTGAAAGTTGCCACAAAAAGCTACGATGGCGCGGCAACGTCACCGGTTTTCTCTCCGGATGGTAGGAGTGCGGCGTTCTTGGCGATGGAGAAGAATGGATACGAGGCGGATCGAAATCGTGTGTTTGTGATATTGGACGTGAATCAGCCAGTGGCGGCATTACATTGGATAAGTCGCGAGGATGGAGATGGGAAGTTTTGGGATAGGAGTCCAAGTGGGGTGACGTGGAGTGCGGATAGTGGGACACTGTTTCTGACCGCGGAGGATGAGGGAAAGACGTCACTTTTTGCAGCGATCTCAAGTGCGAATCTGCCAGGACCGGTGACAAAATTGACGGAGGATGGGTCAATCACTGGTGAGTGGGATGAAGACTCATCTTGTCCACCTCGAATGAGACTTATTTCATTGTTTCAGGTCATTACTGATCATATTCTCAGACGTACGACCCTTGACGCCAAGGCAACTCTTCATTACTAAAAGCAGTCTCGTCGACAATAGTACGTACCAGTACCTCGAACTCCCGTCTAAAAACGTCACTACCATCTCATCCGCCTCTCGCGACGGCTCCGCATTCGGTCTTTCACCTAGCCAGGTCAGCGAAATCTGGTACCGTGGAGCCAGCTCCGACACCAAAATCCACGCCTGGGTTGTCCGCCCCTCAACCTACAACAAGAACGACACCTACCCCCTCGCATTCCTCGTCCACGGCGGACCCCAAGGCGCCTGGACCGACAGCTGGAGCACGCGGTGGAACCCAGCCGTCTTCGCTGAACAAGGCTACATCACCATCTGCCCGAACCCAACCGGGTCCACGGGCTACGGCCAGGCCTTCACCGACGCCATCCATCAGCAGTGGGGTGGCCTCCCCTACGAGGACCTCGTCCAGGGCTTCGACTACATCGAGCGTCATATGCCGGACGTCGACACGAGCCGCGCGGTCGCGCTGGGTGCCAGCTACGGCGGCTACATGATGAATTGGATCCAAGGCCACGGACTGGGGCGTAAGTTTAAGGCGCTCGTCACGCACGATGGCGTGTTTAGCATGGCGGGCCAGCTCGCGAGCGAGGAGCTGTATTTCCCGTTTCACGATCTCGGCGGGGCGCCGACGTCGGCGGGGACGCGGAAGGAGTGGGCGCGGTGGGATCCGAGTTTGCATATTGAGGAGTGGAAGACGCCGCATCTGATTATTCACAATGAGCTGGATTATCGGCTGACGATTAGTGAGGGGCTGGCGGCGTTTAATGCGTTGCAGACGAGGGGGGTAGAGAGTCGGTTCTTGACATTTCCGGATGAGAATCATTGGGTGTTAAAGCCGGAGAATAGTATGGTCTGGCATCGCGTCGTGATAAACTGGATAAATCGGTATGTCGGGCTCCCTGCGCTCTGCAAGGAGGAAGACATTTTTACTTTTGCGACGCCGAAGGAGGAGCAGGATGCTGGTGCTGAGGAAGAGAGGAGCTGAGGTTTTGGGATGACAGAGCAAGAGAGGATAGGACAAATTCCGGGACGTCTCCAATATGATGACAATCTGTGTGGTCGGTAATGAGCGATAAGCGGGTACAAAGGCATGAATGCTTGACGCTCAACAAATCGACCCCCATCCACATGCTGGAGTACTATAGGGACGAAAATCTAATCTCATCTGGAGCTTAGCAGTGTGCAGCAGAATAATGAAAAGAAAAAACGATAGCACTAATCACGATCATATTGCCTGATGATCTCTCCATCATCTAGATTCAAGAATTCACGCGATAAATAGCAATTGGAGGAGATTACGGATTGTCCACGAAAATGCGGTCCGACATTGGGCTCTTCTCGGGCGCTCTTACAGATTCGTCGGGCTCAGATTGCTCTAGTAACAACCAATCTTGAGATAGGGATTCCCAGCAGAGTTCAATGAAACACCGACAGACCTGCTGGCGGCTGACATATTCTCTTGGCACACGTGGCACACAGAAGCGAAGAATACAAATCAACACAGTGGAGAGTGCCACGCCAATCACCTACATACCTTGAGTAGATCTCCTGCCCAACTTTGCTTGCCCCGCCGACGTCATCATCCCTCCCAGATGCTTTTTAGATGCATAACATCCAGGAACCGCACGGCCCGCCAGTGCCCTCTTCTACCAACTTTCCTTAACTTTCCCATGGTTCTTTCCTAGACAATTTACTTCCGACAGAGGAGTTCTCCAAATCAACAACAACAGTAAGCTTCTCCAACCCCACGATATCCCCACCTCACTCCCTCTCAGCCTTGCTTACCTCCCCCAAATCCCCCTTACCCCACCCGTTCACCTTCACGCCGAGCCCATCCCACATCGCCCGAGCCTCGGCCTTTCCCCTTTCCTTTCCCCCACCAGCGAACCCCCCAAACCCCTCCAGCAAATCTCACACTCATTGTCTTTATCCAGACACAAAAATCCCCACCATGTCCTACGGCGACCGCGACTCCTACGGCGGCCGCCGCACCGAGGGCTACGAAGGCGGCGGGGGCGGCTACGGCAACAACTACGGTGGCGAGGGCCGACCAGATGAATACGGTGGTGGCCGACCGGAAGGATACGCTGCCAGTGGAGGGAGAGGCGGATACGGCGGTGGTGGCGGTGGGGAGTATGGAGGAGGAGGTGCAGGCTATGGCGGCGGCGGTGGAGAGTACGGGGCTGGTAGTGGAGGGGCCTATGGTGGTGGCGGTGGGGCCAGTGAATACGGAGGCGGAAGGAGTGAATATGGAGGTGGAGGTGGAGGCGGGGGTCCACGTCACCACCAGGGCGGCGGAGGGGGCGGTGAATACGGAGGCGGCGCCTATGGTGAGGGAGGTGGTGCTGGCGGCGGCTACGGTACTCCTCAGCACTCCTCCGGCACCTCATACGGTGGTGGGGGTGCGTATGGCGGCTCGTCCAGCGATTACAGCGGCGCGGCACAGCATGCGCAGCAGCACGCTGGCTCTAGCGGTGAGAGCTCCCTGTTCAGCAATGCACTGAGTATGCTATCTGGTGGAGGCCATCAGGGTGGCGGTGATGTTGATGAGCAAGAAGCTGTGAGGCATCACCAGCAATACTATGGTGGCGGAGGAGGTGGTGCACCACCAAGCTCCAATGGCATGGGAAGTGCGGCTGCAATGCAGGCGTTGAAGATGTTTGGATCTGGGGGTAGCGGTGGCAGTGGAGGGGGGCAGAATCAATTCATTGGAATGGCAATGGGTCAGGCCGCCAAGCTTTTTGATCAGCAGAGTGCCCAGGGGAATACGGTAAGTCCAGGATGGTTCGGTCTTTCGTGTAGGGAAGATGTGCTAACGCGAGAGATCGTAGGGTGGCGCAAGCAAGCAAGACGCTGTTTCTTCGGCTGCTCAGATGGCCTTGAAGATGTACATGAAGAGCGAGATGGGAGGAGGTGGTGGCGGTGGAGGCTTGATGAGCCTGGCAAGCAAATTCCTGTGATCCGGGCTTGCCTTGCCTTCTAACGACCTTGAAATACACTTGCAACTCGGGTTTGATCTCCTAAATGCATAGCAACGACTGCATAGCCACACAATTCATAGCACCTAGATTTTCTTGATTTTTCTGGTCTCTTTGGTCGGCAGTGGCAACGATCACAGCTCATCTGTGTGCATCCCCTCCGCCGACTGCGTTCCACGCACTCAACGGATCAGCCCATATTTCCCAGTGCTCAAACCTCCCCTCCTCATCGAATGCACTCAGACGATACGCAAACTCTTCTTCCCAGGCTATCCCCGTCGTCTTCGCCAGAAACTTCGCCTTCGCCTTCACATGCACAACTCCTTTCCTACCCTTGATCCCCTCCCCAGGGTCTGCGTCCGGATCTACAACAAAGCCATTGGCATCGGGAAACGTATCCTTGTAGGGAGAGAACTCTAGCACCTCCCCCAGGATGTTGAAGTACTCTTCACACGCTGCTCGTCCTTCGAAAGTTTTGCCCAAGAAGGGAAGACGGGAGGCAGCCCAGGATGGGCCGTGCTCGGTTATACGTGGCGTATCGGCGACGAAGAAGCGATCCAGGATTTCGGAGGGAGTGAGATTGCTGGTGAAGGCGCGACTGAACGCGTTGGTCTGAGAGCGAAGCTGAATGATGCGGTCTGTGGACATGATGGGCGTTGGGGGGGAAATGGAGATGGGAAGAGATAGGAAGATGACAGCAGGTTCTAGCTTTTCTCGCTTTGTACTATGAGGAAGAAAGAATAGTTTTGGAGCTCTGAAGAAAGAATCAGGCGGAATTTGTGGTATTTCTCATAGTACTAGAAAGAATCAAAATTTCAACCAATTGAGCAGCTGGAAGCGGACGGAGACAGTACAAACCAGAAACTGCACATTTCGTGATTAAACTGAGGTAAAAAGCGAGCTTTGAAGCCAAGCCGATGACGTCATTGTGAACGAATGCAGGTTCAATAAATTGTCGTTTGCAGATTGGGATATCTTCGAAGCGCCAAGGTATCTCGTCTTGCGCCAGCTCCATGACAGACCCCACGAATCTGATTTATTCGGCCCTTGTCTCCTGATGAAGTGGCGACTCCTCATGCTTCTTTTCATCATGGTGTCCCTCCTTATGGAAGAGATGCTTCACCTTGTCGCCCAATGTCTCCCGATTGGGATCCTTGCTATGTCCACCAAACTTCTCAACATGTTCGTTTCCTGCTCCGCCACGCTCGAAGTATGTCAGCGTATTTGTTCTTCCTTGTGTGTAACTAGGTCCTCAAGGCTCATCTACAACATGCTATGCAAGCTACAACACGCGAAAACGAATTGCAGTGTATTTGGCATTCGAACTCGCTTTGCCGAAAAAGACTTACCCCTGTGTGAAAATTCTCATGACCCTCGCCGGCCCTCAATGCAGTTTCAGGGATGATATCGGAGGAATCGGTGCGGTCTGCTGATGGTTTCACTCTTGGCGAATGCTGAATATTACCCGCACCGCCACGCTATCGTTCCCGCCTCAGTCAAACGTGTATGCTCTATGCCATGAGGTGGATGAGATAGACATACACCTGTGGAGAAGTCTGCTTCATTCGTCCGACCAGATTCGCCTGCGAACCCTTCACGTACAATCTCGCCATCGACATAGCTAGTGAGAGTTAACATAAGTCCTTGTGTAGGGCTGCCAACCCAAAATACGTGAGACTGCGGCGGGTGGGACGGTGCTCAATAACGAAATATGAAGCGAAATCGAGAAGCTTACGTTGTGGGGTCTCGACCAATGTTGCCAGCGCCTGTGGAAGATTAGCAATGATGTTGTGAGCGTTTACAGCGCCATTTGCCAAATATTACCTCCTCTGCCGGTGGAGTGTATCTCATCTGCCATTGCGGTCGGATTTTGATAGTCCGCAAATGCTTTCTCGAAACTCAGGACGAGGAAACAAGCAGGATGAATTTGACAAGGGAGACAACAGAGAAGCGCATGTTGGAGAAATTTAAGATACGTCTATGGGCGGCAGCGTAGTGTGCCAAGCAAACGCCCAATTGATATGACGCAACACCTACAAGACGTAGCACATGCGCGAAGTATCAAATTGCATTCCGATCATCTCTAATGGCGCCGGCGGCATGCATTCTTGGGACGGCACCACTGCTAGATTACTGGCATGAGGCACACTGATCCAAGTACGGGCTTTCTGGGTTGTTAAAACACCTTGAAAGCTCGCATGCCCTTGAATCGGGTTGCCAAGACGCGTCTACGCAGCCTTTTAGGTTTTGATTTGGAAATCGTTTGCCAATTGAGTGAGGTGATGTTGGCGCTTCTTGATAAGCTGAGACGACGTGATTCGATCGATTGGACATATTGGACATATTGGCCGTTCATGGCAGTGATTTGTCCTGAAAAGCTACAGCGCAGATCCTCCGAGTGCCGGAGCGCGAGGAGATCGAAGGTCCGTGGGTCCCTCACAGGGTAGCTGCTAAGAAGGATGACCAAGCGGTGCAAGTTTCATTGAACTTCGAGCCTAGGAAGTGTCTTTTTCTTCATCCAATAGGATCGTTGAGACACTCGACAGAAGCTTTACGCAGGAAAAAAGGCAGAGAGCAGAGTATAGGCATCGTTCACAGCTCAGTCGACATAGAATACAGGCAATACCGGAGGACGCAGGAGGTATGATCATGGTCCGCAAATGCTTCTGACAACCTCCCATCATATCCATCGCTTGAACACCATCTACCATTACTTCATCGACGATTCCATCGTCCTATAAGAACCCGTTTAAGCCTTCTGCTTCTCTGGAGGAGCAGCGCCACCGGTGGTCGGGAAACCCATGAAAATCTTGAAGTAATCTATCAAAACATTAGTCGGAATGTCACCTACGTGATAACGCTAGTATGACTTACCATAGATCATCCATTGCAGACCAGTCAAAGTCCCAATCATAACAATACGGACAGGCAGACCATTCCAGAGACCGGCAAATCCAATGTCCTTGTAGATTCGGCCCATGGCAGAACCGAAGGCCTCACCAGGTTGACGGTTGGCGTTGAGCTTGCTGACCATGACATCTGCCGGATGACTGAGAGAGTGGCATTAGCATTGGATGAGAAAAACACGAGTACGCAAGTGCTCACCTAACGATAGCACAGAGAATACCGGCAATGTAACCGCCGGCAAAAGAGACACCTGTTTGAGCCGCCTTTCCGTAATCAGACTTTTGGCCAGGTAAACGGTGATAGATCATCTCGACGACGGTTTCGAAGGAGGCGAATTTCATCATCGTGTATGGGATCTGGCGACCCCAAAGGGGATATAGACCTTTGTAGAGACTAGGAATGAGCGTCAGCTTTAGATTGTCTACGAGTCGAACTCAATCAAAAAAATATACCCGCCGATGCCTTCTGCGCTTGTAACCTTCGAAAGTCCGTCGAGAGTGCCTTTGGCGAAAGGAGGGATGGTAGTCTGCATGCGAACTTTAACGGCCTCAAATGGGCAAAGACCGACGTCAGCGATGAACTCGGCAGAAGCGCTTCCAGCAAGGTAAATCCAGGTCTTGTACTTGTAGGCATTTTCTGGACCAGCCAAATCCGAGTAGAACTTCTTGAACCATTCGTAACCACCGTATTTGAAAGCACCTTGGACCTAAGGATGATTAATTTCCGGACTGGGAGACTGCGAAGGGAAAATCCTACAGAGTAACCAAAGAATGTCGGACTCCAACCAGTGAAAATGCCACGGAGCCCTTCAGCACGAGAGATCTTGCCCCATGCCTCAAAGTTACCCTTGTACATCTTCGAATCGACCTGACGGCGACATTTCACCAAGTCAAGCGGAGTCACAGCAGTGTGGGTGAGACCCTGGTATTACTGAGTATGATGTCCTTCAATTTCGACGAGTGATACTCACGCAAGCAAGCAGACCCCCAAAGGTACACGCTGCGTAGAATTGTGGGGAGTAGAGTTCGATTTTGCCGGTATTCTGCTGAACTTTACTGCTTGCCTTCTCGAACTCCTTAACGGCGGCATCGCTCAATTGGTTGGTTTTGGCCTTTGCGTCATCGGCAACCGACCAGTTCGGATAGAGGTGTTCTCGCGCTCGGAGGCTCGTTCTCGGAGTTTGAGGAGCCTGAGCCTGAGCCTTCGGCCGACCATTGGGGATGAGAGGCGAAAAGGTGGCGCTCAATGCAGCTTGTGTAGGGAGGATGATTGGCATGATGACTGGATGATAGGTGAGTTCTCTATCACGGCGAGTGCTGGCTGGTTGTACTAAGGAAACTCACTGGAAGCTCTACTGGAGCTGATTGAAGACTCAATTAATGAGCGGATTGCTCAAATCCTCACGCAGGACCCAGGAGTGGATGGTCCTGAGCAGGTATGGTTACTGGGAGAAGCTTGTATGGGCTGTTGTCAAGATGTCGCGGTTGCTCCGAACACGAGGGCCGCAGCGCAGCGTACAGGAGGTGTCCCAAGCACAAGCCCCTCCGTAGTCGAATGACGTACCTGAAACGGTATTAAGCGGGACAAAGGAAAACACCTCCATCTGTCTTGTGTGAGGTTCAGAGCTTTGGAGCTTAAATTGAACTGCTAAGACAGCATGAGCGATAGCACTGCGCCTTCCGATCCTATACAATCAGCATGGGCGGACAAATATCGAGGCGTGCGTCATTCAAGCTACTTCTGCTACTAATAATCATACTCAGGAACTTCCAGGCTACTGTCGAAGACCTCGACCCTCCCTCCGCCCTCTCTACCTCCCCGACTTCTCCCATCTCTCATGCTCTGCTCTCAGCATTCGAACGCGACTATACTCATCTGACCGTCCTCGATCCTGACACCCGCAGCCTTCTCGGGTATCTCTCCATCCCATACCTGAAAGCCTCGCTGGAGTCCAAAGTCGTTACTGAATCCGATCCTGTGGAAAAAGCCATGATGAAATTCCAGAGGAAAGGGAAGAAGTACAAAATCATCACTATGGACACGCCCCTTGAGGAACTAGAAACCTTTTTCGACGGTAGCGAGGGAGGTCAGAAACAAGAGTTTGCCGTCGTAACGGATGGTGGGAGGCGGTTCGTTCTCGGAGTCGCGACGAGGGCGGATCTGGAGGAGTTTGTAAAACGGCGGCCAGCCTGATTTTCGAACTTGCTAGGATCACCGGTAAAATTTGACGATGTAAGGATTGGTCGATGTGCATAAGCGAAGGCGTACGTTAAGTAATGGACTTCTTATTGGCAGTACCGCATCATAGATAAGTAATGGACGGGGAATTCCGCTGTCAAATAGGGATAGAAGAGGAGCATGCACAGCTCTTCTGTGTATTTGAGTAGCCTTGAGCTTGTTTTTGCGGTGTCTTCGACAGATCTTGCCTCTCTCCTCGCAATAACGTCTTCCTTAGCTAGCCACAGTTCAAACTGGACTCAACGATGAGCCGAGAGGTATCGAGCAATAAGCCAAGTTGCGGACATGTATGGTACCTGAGACGACCAAAGACATGTCGCTGAATTTCCAATAGAGATTCTCTCTCTCTTCCCCTCAAGTTTGCCTTCTTATAGTGCTGCGTCTCTTGGGCATAAATTCTAGCCCATGGGCGTGAATCAGTCTCGCAAATTCATCATCGCGGTAAGTTGCAAGGTGACTCAATACACACCATCGTGGATTGTCGGAACGCGGTCTGCCTCATTGGGCATGGCGCGACATGTTAAGTGTGATACAGGTCAGTAACCGAAGATTTCCATCTCATCAACCTTTGGGCAACTTTCTCTTCGAGCAGAGCGCTGCAACAACGCTAATGTCGTCGAGTTTTCCTATTATGAATTAGTTCCTTGATTCGAAACTCTAACACAATTTCGAAGTTTACCTCCTTCGGTAGCAAGACCCTCCTCAATCGATCTCTCCATAAATGGACTCTCCGCAAAGGGATCCTCGGCGACCACTCTTGCGGCCTTGACAATTTCTTGAGCAACGAACCGCATGCCATCCGCGTAACTGCTTTCCCCTGGAACCATACCTGTGCCCTCCTCTCCATGCTCCCACTTATGCATGCTGTCCATCACGCTTTCCAGCACTTCATGTTCCCATAGGTTGTCTGCTACGCCATCGGACATGGCAAGAACCACATCGTTTTCTTCAATTGAAAGCTTATCGACGACTGCATTCTGTTTCGGCGTGTCCGGGCTATTTGTACCCAATTGCCTTGGACAGTCAAACCAATGCCACTGCTCTTTCGTCTTGTAGATGATCTCTTTGTTTCGTGGTCTGAGCACCATGATCTGCGAGTCTCCAAGCTGCGTCACATAGAGCAACGGATGAGGCACCTGGTCCCCGCTCGAATGCAGCAGCGCACTGCACGCGGTCGTCGTTCCCAGCCACTCATTTGGTTTCGATGTCGCTTCGATCGTTTGCTGCAATGCCCTCGTCAAGTAACACACTGGCTTCGGCTCCTCCGCGCCTCCGTATTTATCTTTCTCCGCCTCGAGCGCCCAGAAATGCAAGATCAGTCGTGACCAGAGCCTATGACACAACCTAGATTAGCCTCTCTCACTCACTCTCTATGCATTATCTAGCCTCTAAACACCCCCCCAAATCCCCAGATTAGAAAGAGCAGGTAGTTCCTCTTACGCAGAATGCCCCCTGTCCTTATGCGCCCATGCCCCAACTCCATCATTCGCCCCGATAAAGTTATCGCTCACCAGCACCGCATCATCCCCGTTCGTAATCCCTCGGATCATCTCCCCATTCACGAAGCTCCGCCGGTCCCGGCTCTGATTGTGGGTGCTCAGCGGATCCGAGAAGGAGCCACTCGGCGGACTTAGGAACGGTGGCGGAAAAGGTCGGGACGCCCGTTTCGCGAACAGCGCGTACCCGGCCTCGAAGTAGAAGGGCGAGCTCGAGGTGGAGGGCGCATTATCATCGGGCACGGGCGTCGTGGTGCCAACGCGGGGTTCACGAGATTTGCTGCTGCGCGATTGCTGCTGTTGTTGAGCAATGGGTGAGGTGTATAGGTGGCGGACTCTTCGGCGGAGATGGACGCGGAGGGCGATTAGGGAGGGGGAAGGGAATGAATTTAATCGGGAGAGATGGGGGAGGGGAGGGCGCAGGGCCTCCATGCCCAAGGCGTAGAGCGGCTCCACCACTGCTGAGTAGAAGGATAGAGTAGGTGGTTCGCAAAAAGATATGGGGAGGATTGTACCATTGTCGCTGAAATAGCCATGTCCATGTACGTAATCCCTGGTCGGCGGAGGCCGGTAGAGGCCGGTAGGGGTTCGCCAAATTTTCGGGATAAGGAGTTTTAGGGGCCCATACTGTTGGGTCCAAATGGTACTAAAGTACTTGTACTTCGATTTTCACTATCTACATTTAAATACTACATCCGTTCGAAGAGTATACGATAGTTCCTCTGTCCAACCTGGATATTATGTACAGCGGTGAATTAAGGACACACTGTAGTCTTCCAAACGTTTATATCCCTAGACGCTGTACCTCCGATTTGGTAGTTTCTGTACCGTTAACAACAGCAGCAACTTGCACATATCTGGCATCGGCATCGACATTGAACTTTGTTTCAAAGCCTTTGAAGCCAACATCTCCAGCTTTCGTCAGGTTCCCGCTTGAACTGCCTTCATAGACAGCCCACGCAGTAACATCAGTTGCGCCATTCCAGCTCACATACCCGTATGCGGCCGGACAGTCAGTCGCATTATTCTTCTCCACCACTAGGCTTGGTTTGCCAGTTGGATTTCCGTGCCAGATTTGCTTGTATCCACGATACAGTTGGACGAGGTTGTCGCCTCCAACCCTCCCAGTCCATCTAACGTCAGCACCGCTAGTATCGGGACCGAACTCCTTCATTACGGGGATTTCGCCATAGGTGATAAATCCATTGCCCGTCCCATATAAATCAACCTCGTAGGAACCTTGGGAATCGACATAAAGATTGTCTTTAGCATCCACCAAGTGCCGGATCGTCTGAACACTTGCGCTGGACAAGTTCGATGGTGGAAGTGGAAGTAGCAACTCAAGGCCAACTGTCGGATTCGTTCCATTGTCGAAAGCTTGGTTGTTGTTGTTAAACCACGATATGGATACAGAGGAATTGCTAACGTTATGAGGGCGAGAATGATGCTGCCAGCGCTAGACCCATACCGTTAGTCGCGATAACATCGTAAGAATAGCTTGGTTGCATCTAGCGAGGAGAAACCTACGAAGTGAGCATCTTCTGGAAGAAGGCCAAAGTCTCCACCGGTATCACCATTAATAGTCCAGATGATATTGCCCTTTGAGTCTACTAGGTACGTTTCCCATGTATGCCGACCATTTACAAGATAATTATCCCCAATGTTGACGACCGAGTTGATATGAAACCAATCGAATGGGAAAGATTCGTTCGCGCCAGCTCCATTCCGAGGTTGATGTGTGTGAGTGATAGGAACGTGATCTTGCGCGCTCCACGTGAAAAGTACATCATTTGTTTTGGGATCCACTTCCAAGAAAAGGCAGTCGAAGCCCCAGCCATGCACTGGACCGCCAATAGGAGACAGATCTATCGGAGTGGCGTTATACACACTAACAAGCATAGTGTTACGATCCGTTAGGAAAGATTCGTGAATGTCGACAATGCAATCAAACGTCTGATTGCCAGGAATATTCAGCTCAACATGTGGGCAGACTGTGGCAATGACATTATACGAAGTATCCAGGATTGTTACATTTCCGTAGCCATGACCAACATTGCCGCCTGCTGTACTCAGACCTGACCAATAGTGAAGGACTTGTTGGTTTTCGTATGTCTGGACAAAAAGGTTCGTGGCATTCAGGATAGGACCATTCCAGACAAGCTCCCCAGTATCAGTCATAATCAGTGGCGCCGGTGCCTTGATTGCGGGGACGGCGGAAAAGTCGCTTTGAGTGGTCACAATGTATCCCGGTGCCAATGGCTTACCATTGGTCGTGATATCCATGACTGGTGGAGTGAACGACGATGACTTATAAATTTGCCATGGCCAAACTGTTGACCCATTGCCTCCGACTTCATTATGGGCAACACCAGGTCCTGGGCCAGGATTCTCATTACATTCGGTGGACTCGACGAGAAATGGAAGGAGAAGAAAAACGCCAAGTACTGCGCGAACAGTGAAGGACATTGTCCCAACTCCGTTGGTACAATACTTTTCGTAGCTCAACGTTGATTAAGGGGGATATCCTGTGGGATTGATAGAAATGGAAAAGCCAAGGCAGACGATTAATTGACAGGAGACTGGAGGATAACAAATGAATTGTCGGTGGGAGTTGCCGTGCTGGAAAAAAACTCCTGGGCCCTGAACTTCCAGCTTTTCACATATCACAGGGGTGCTGCACGGGAGCTGATGAGGATCAGAATAGGAACGAACCTCACAGTTTAATGGAAAGCTAAGCTTGCCCACTTCTCAGGCTCGGCCTCCGTAGGAATCGTTGCTTACTCTCCAAGCTGAATTCCCGTGCACCCGTGCACCCGTGGGTTCCGCATGAACTACGTGCGTGGAGGAATGTGAGAACGTCATCTTGCCGAAAGAAACATCAGCAGGGAGGAGAGTTGACGGCGATCTTGACATTTTACGGAGTAGTCACTGTTGAACGGGGCCAATCTGTCAGTGGCTTGTCGATGCAATTTCGCTGCGATGCTGACGTGCTCACCTGGGGCGTCTCAGAAGATTGGGTGGTTGCAAAAGGCATCACCCTTGGTGGACGAGCGACATCCGGGCGCCCATTGGCGCCATCAGACGTAGCACGTATGTATTTCATGCGTTGGTAATTTAAAAAGCCTGTAGACACGGGAGAGTGATGAACACAACGTGCTAGAGGTATCGAATCAAAGGATGTGCAACGCCGGAAGAAAACTGCCCGATGACACCATTTTCTCATCGGGAAGATCCGTCACCACGCCTACCTAAGGCATAAGGTATACAGTACTTGTGGTTGAATGGGTATTGCGATATCACCATTCTAAGAATTGAACGGAGTGGCCTTTTGTGTCTGTTCCTATCGATAGTCTAGTTCCTCTCATCCGTAGGTAGTCGGTGAGTTCCGACAGAAGGCGCTAAGCAAGGGGTCTAGCGATGGAGCCTCATAAGGTACCGTACCGCACTCTCGGGTTCACCTTAGACCGAACATCACAAGAATGTGATCCAATTTGCTGCCACGATCACAAAACAATTCCTTGACTGCTCTCAAGGTGTCATATCTTCTAGATGTACCATTTCCTCTCTCACTTTCTGCACTTCCAATGTCGTCTCGAGAAGACTTAGAAATTCTACAACAAGGCTTTCCACTTTTGGTTATCCTTCGTACTTATGAAGTTGTACGAAGATCGTTCCTACACTATCAAAGTATGCCGCGTGATCATCAGCTCGGAGCCACGATCTGATATGCTTCCACTTCGTAGAGAGACACCCCCACACTCGATGTGAGGTGCAGGGAAACTTCCAGCCGCCTCTAGCAGCTGAAGGATGACCACACCCCGGTTTTTTCATATTCAATCTCGTGCCAAGCAGTGATACTCAGAAAACTCTAGCGTCGGTAGCTCAATCACCCCGGAAGCGGACAAAACATGTTAGGCGAGGAGGTTGGCCCGTCAGGCAATTATACGGAACAGCTTCTGCCTCGCTGCGTGAGGCTCGCTACTTAGGTGATGAGTAGGTAGTTAGGGAAGCCCTAACTGTCAAGCCGGAAAGGGGGAGGCTGGGTGGTCACGACTTGTTGCTTATACTTAGCCGTGCAATATCTTTCTAAGTTCGTTGATTTTGCAATCCGAAAAGAGTATGCTGTTGAATCGTTTTTGATTGAACCCGATTGAGCACGAGCATATCTGGATACATACATTATTCTTTCATTAAGCTATCCAGCATCTTTTCAATTGTTTGGAATCAAGCTGTTATTAGTATGGAATGGGCGTTCGATCGAGAGCAGGCTATGGTAGGTCATCTTTGCTCCTTCCACATTGGCCAATCATCTTGGGTTGAGGCCGCCTGCTAAAGTATAAGAGCTGAATGGAAGAAGCTTGGATGAAATGATACAACCTTTAAATTAGAAAACTAATCCACTAACTTGTCGTGTCCATGTAATAGCTCATAGTCTGGTCTCTATTCCTCGCAGCTGTTATGAGCGTCGTGGCACGCCTTATCGCACGGCGTCGGATTTTTGGTCAATTCCTATTGGATGATTATCTCGCTCTCTTCGCTCTCTTCTGCCTTTTGGCCGATGATCTCATCTTTACCATTGCCCTACCGGTCTTCGAAACAATTCAAAGTGTCTCCTACTATCATCACAGGCCGCCTTCAAATTTCAAGCCAACAGTATTGAAATTTTTGAAAACGCAATGGGCCATAGCCTATATTTACTTCACTGGCCTCTGGGCTGTCAAAGCCGTTTTCCTTGTTTGCTACTGGAAGTTGACTGAAGACCTCAAAACTTTCCGCCGTGCCTGGTATATCTTGGTCGCCTTCGTTGTACTGACGTATATCGGATGCTTGGTCGCATATCCCTTACTAAACTACGTCCAACATCGTAAGCAGGAACACCATAGTTCTTCCTCCCTCCAATCTACTCACACACCAGTCAGACCATGTTGAATCCTTCAAGACTCTGAGCATCAAATACCAATTCGCTGCCGATCTATCCACGGACATCATGAGTAAGTCTCTGCCTTCTTCTCACCATCCTTGACCCACATCAATCCCTCCAACCCCACTCAAACTGACCCTCATTAACCCCATTCAGTCGCCGCGCTTCCCATTACTCTCTTCCTCCGCGCCTCACTCACACCAGTCCGCCGCCTGAATCTCACCTTCCTCTCCGCCCTCTCTCTCCTTGCGACTTGCGTCGCCGTCGCGCGCTATGTCATCGACGCCCCAAACGGTCGCAACTACGGTACCCTCTGGCTCACCGTGTGGAGTATGGTCGAGCTGTCAGTCGCGATCATGGTCGCGAGCTTGATCGTGGTGCGGAGCTTTGTGGCTCGGAAGCGGGAGGGCGGGAATGCTGGATATGGGAGTCCGGTACATAGCGAGGCGCGGATGATTTCGGCGTTTGAGTTCGAGGGCAAAGGGGTGAGAAAGATGCCGTGGTTGAGTGGGATGTGGAGGAGTAAAAAGGAGCCTTGGCCGAAACAGGAGGGTGTGTTGGAGAGGCCGAGAGGGGCAAAGCTGTCGAGGCTGTCCTCTTCAAAGTATCTGAGTGGAGGGTCGGATCTGTATCTTTATAGGGATACTCGTGGGGCCGACCTTCCTGAGGACCTCATATGGGCATAGGGACTATATCATTGTTGAAGGCCGACGGCGTGCAAGCTTCTTATGGTATATTTCCAATGGGAGTAACGCTCAAGAAGTCCAGATAGGAAATTGCCGGTAGCAAAGAAAACTCTGAAACTGAGTGTTATATCACACGTGTTCTCATTGATATAATTCAGTTATTGAACGAAGCATACCATTTCGATGGAATGGAATCTTCTCAGTTGACTCCGTGGTCTTTACGACAGAGCCACTAAAATGATCTCGCTAACTTCTTCGTGCCATGGCTGATCTGGAGAAATGGAAAGGCGAACGATGAAGCATAAACACAGTGCTCCCTTGCCTGCGTATTCGTACATAACGCTTGCAAACGTCAGATCCCCTACGCCAAGCTCTGTCCGCGAGCCAGGCGTGCTGCCCCCAAAGATTAGATAAGTGCCAGAAATAGAATGCGCCGCCCCCTGGATATCGTTTCATAGCTCCACAGCCGTAGCATCCACCGCAGTGAACCTCCTGTCGAATTCGGCAAATAATTTTGGACTAATCTCGTCGCTGCTGTTGCCTTGCACCCTCCACAAGACACCCTGGCTCTCGTAGTGATCAAGTAACGGCTGACTTGTCTCTTCGAACTTCTGCAGCCGGGCCTCCCAGACCTCTGGACTATCGTCCTCCCTTCTCACCAATGGCTCCCCAGTGATATCATCCTTTCCTTCGACTTTCGGGGCGTTGAATGTCGTGTTGTAGACACGCCCCGACGGCGGATGTACCCAGCGATTGCAGATGCGATCCATGATAATCTCGGCCGGCGTGGACAGATGCACGACAAGGTTGATGGGAATCAAAGTGTCGAGCTGGGTTGCCTGCGCAGCAGTGCGAGGAAAGCCGTCGAGGATGAAGGAGGCACTCGGCGAATTTGAGTACGAGTACCGGCTTTCGGCAGGGAAGGGAGGCGTAATATAGGAGTCGGCTTCCGGGAGGGATGAAGCGCTCGACGACGAGTTGAGGACGAGAGGAGGAACGTGATCCTCGGGAGAGAGCCAGCCACGAGTGGTAAGCTCATTGAGGATTAGACGGAGAATGGTGCCGTCGGGGACAAGGCCACCGGTTTTGATGATGTTTTCGGCCTGGATACCTAGAAGCAAAGAAGCGACGGGTTAGCAATCGTCACATATTTGTACCAGCAGATGCATAGGAGAGTCTTGTTTACCGAGCGGGGTGCGGTTCCGAACATTATTTCGCAACAAATCGCCTGATGATAGCTGCGAGATTTGGGGATACCGCTTCATCAATCGGTCTGCTTGAGTGCCCTTGCCCACACCAGGTGCGCCTACCAAAATAAGACGGGCGGCTCTCGATAATTGAGCCATATTCTCGACTTTAAGATCTAGTGGGGAAATGCTGGAGCACCGGGTACAAAGGAAACGTGGGGTAGAAGTAGGAGGGTGACGTAGCCCAGACGGCCTGGATCGTAACTTGTACTACGGTATCATGATCGCGGGAAGTCGGAGGACTGGTAAGAGGAGTTGAAAATAATACAAGGAAAGGGACTGGTAGAGAGCGTTGAGTCGGGAGTTGCAGGCCAAGATAATTATGTACCGGATGGAGGTCTGCTGGGAAACCGGGCTCTGCCGACGTAAGATTGCGGAGGAAGTCACTCAAACTCCGACGTCTCCCCCGATCCCGATTTCCGCGCCATGACAAGATACTAGACTGACTAAGACAGAAACTTGGCAACATTCCCATCGCCCCTTCCGTCTGTTAAAGGTGCCGTGGGTGCTCAGACATTTTTACTAACCCTTCATCACTCCCTCGAACTATGTCACCACCTGACTCTATTTGAGTCAACTTTAGTCCTTTGCTCTGACCGCTGATTCCTTCTTTCGACCCGTATAACTCGCCTACGATTTACTCGCCATGTCGTCACTGAACCGCACTGCGACAATCGTTTCGCCTCTGTTGCTTCGGGCTGGTCCCAGAGTCGTTCGGAGGGCACCGCGAACGCTTCCTAGACAACTTCCTGCTATCGCATTACTCATCCCAAATCGCCGGTATGCCACGGAGACGTCTACATCAGGAGATGCTGGAAATGGACCTCCTCCCGGCTTCAACATCGAGCAGGCGAGGAAGCCTCTTCCGACCCAGCAAGACCAGCAGAAGTCTGCTGCTGCTGAAGCTACTTCGGACCAGGCTGCTTCGAAAGAGGATGTCAAGATTCCACCCCATCTGCCTACAGCTGATGCTCCAACCAAAGCTGCGGAGGGTGCGACTCTCTCGGAGTTAGCGGCTGAAAAGGCCGCAGCTGACAAGGCGGACGAGAAGAAACTCGCGAAAAAGGCTGAGGAAAGGAAGAACCTCACCATAATGCAGAAGATTAAAAAGGAAGTCTTGCATTATTGGGATGGCACAAAGTTGTTGGCAACCGAAGTCAAGATCAGCACGAAGCTCGCTTTCAAAATGGCCGCTGGGTATGAGCTTTCGCGAAGAGAGCACAGACAAGTCAGTCTTCGATTTGCAGCCCTTGACAATTTTGAACATGGCTGACCAATATCTAGTTGCACCGCACGGTTCAAGATCTGGGTCGACTTGTTCCATTCTCAGTCTTCGTCATCGTCCCTTTTGCTGAATTGCTTCTCCCTGTTGCACTGAGGTTGTTTCCAAATTTGCTTCCGAGCACCTACGAGACACAAAGATCGAAAGATGCCAAAATGACATCTCTCCGGGTGAATCGGAAAGAAGTTAGCAACTTCTTGCGCCAGACGTTAAAAGAGACTGGTTTGCCCGTGAGCGCGGCCAATGCTCAGAAAGAAGAGTTCACACAGTTCTTCCGCAAGGTATACTCTGAAGATTGATCAAAAGACCCCACCCGAGACTAACATCGTTCCAGGTTCGCACAACAGGCGAAAACCCTACCCAATCCGACGTCATCAAGGTCTGCAAAATCTTCAAAGATGACCTCACGCTTGACAACCTCTCCCGACCCCAGCTAGTTGGAATTTGTCGCTACATGAACCTCAACACCTTCGGCACGGATGCGCTCCTTCGTTATCAAGTCCGGCATCACATGCGGCAAATTAAGCGAGACGACAAAGCTATCTTCTTGGAAGGTGTCAGCTCTCTCTCCGTTCCCGAACTCCAGACTGCTAGCGCTGCACGCGGCCTTCGCACTCATGGCATGTCTCCAGGTCGTCTCCGTGACGACCTGCAAATGTGGCTTGACCTGCGTCTTAAATACGGGGTACCCTCTACATTGCTTGTCCTCAGCAATGCCTTCATGTATGGTCAAGGAAAGGACACCGAATTTGGTAGCATGATCGACGCGCTGCAGGCTGTGTTGAGCAGCATCCCTGAGGAGCTATTCCATGAGATTGAGCTCGAGGTGCATAATGCGGAAGGCGCAGCGACCAATAAGCAGCGTCTAGAGGTGCTGAAGGAGCAGCAGGAGCTGATTGAGGAAGAGAATATGCAGGCAGAGGGTAATAAGAGCACGGGCAAGACAGAGGTTAAGGATGACCAGGATATTGATGAGAAAGAGGAACAACGGATAGAACAGGCCAACCAGGAACAGGCCAGCCAGGCTAGGGCCGAACAAAATGACTCAATGAAAGCGGACTCTACTGCCTCGAAGGAGGAGAAAAAGATGATGTGAGACGGGAGTTGGACTCGGGATTGGCTACTCAACTCTATAGACGGCATAGGATATATAGACTCACCGCTGCATGATGGATCAGCGTGTTCGGTTGCGTATGTAGTCAACCGACTAAATTTGTACATGTATGTACCAGATCAAGCACAGATTCGTTGCTTAACTTGGAACTCAAAGTGTCGACCTCCACATTCCATGCATCTCATCTAGCTTCTTCTCACTTCCTTCCACCCCATTCTCCCATCTCTTCAGTCTCTCTTCATTATAGAAGTCCGCCAACTCTTCTCTACTTTCACCCACCCACTCCCCAACCTCCACTCCGTCTACGATCCCCGCATTCGCCGCCTCTCCGCCTAAGATCGGCTGCGCATGGACAGCATCCCCCACCATTAGGATGCCCTGTTCACCCCATCGCCGCAGCTCGGAAGCAGGAGGAACGCGCACGCTCCGCATGAGCCAATGGAGGAGACGATCCTGACGCGCCTTCTCGGTGGCAAACACGTCAGCAAACGCTGGCTCTACGTTTCCACTCAAGCGGAGCTGGCCGAGCTCCTCAAAAAATGCCTCTGGAATCTCTCTCGCAGCGTCAGGACTGCGGTCGGCTCGGTGCAGTGGGTCGGTCTTGTCAGTGTAGGCGGGGCGGGAGTATGTCCAGCTGAGACTCGCGGTCCCATCGTCGTGGATCTCGTTCAGCGCGATCTGTAGGTGGATGTTACTTGCACCTGATGGCCTCGTTTCAATGATGCTGCTGCCTGCGTTTTCGAACGCTGGGCGAAAGACTGATCCGAATGTGGAGCTGGGGACTTGATGTTTTCCGTTTATGACCGCGAATGGAAGGATGTGTGGGATGGAGTTGGGAAGAAGGGCTGTGCGAACGGTGGAGTGCACGCCATCAGCCGCGATGAGGATGTCGGTGGTTGTGTGCGTAGTGTCCGGGGTTGCGAAGATGAGAGAGATACCAGTAGGTGTGGGCTTGATGTTCTCGAGTTTGTGGTTCCAACGGATATCGAGATCCTCACGAAGGAGGTACTCTAGTCGAGCTCGCTGGGCGCGGACGGAGGCCTGTTCTTGGGTTGCGGTGGTTTTAGAATGGATTGGTCTCGAGATGTCAGTGGAGAGCTTATCGTGGAAAGTGAATTCATCCACTTCCAGCAGGGGTAAAAGATGCTGATAGGCCCATCGATAGAGCGTGATTCCATATGCGTTCCGATGTGAAGGAGGCGGTGGATGTTTGTCGTATATTGTCGCCCTAATTCCTCTTTTAAGGAGGACGCGGCCAGCAGTGAGACCAGAAATTCCTGCTCCAATTATAGTGATAGATGGCTGTGGCATTGGAGAAGACGAGGAAGATGAATTTCAAGAAGTGAGAAGATCTAACCAATTCCAAGGAATGGTCAATCAGAGTCTGGGCTATGTGATCTTTCTATGAGGATATGAAAGGGACCTGATAAACATGGTAAGATAAAGCGATGATTTACAGCACTATACCTGAACATCGAACAAGAGTTGAAGCATCAACAATGTACCTAGTGTCCGACAGCTACGATTAGTTGGGGTCACAGAAAATATCACTCCCATTCGTCTTTGTTAATCTCGAGGCAAGATGTATGATGTCGTTTGGACAAAAAGGTTGGCTCGTTTGGCGTCCCGAAATCCGGGAAAGTTTTGGCTGCACAACTGCACATGTACATCATGTCCCAGCTGCAGTCGACATGCATAGGCTCGGGCCAGCACGAGCTCTACGCGCCCTCCTCTCAAGCAGCCGGAAGTTGCAGGAGATAAGAATTTTTCGGAGGTTTGTCCAGTCAGCCTCAAAAAGAGAGGCGCCCAATGTGTGATCTGTAAGGGAGCCCCTGTCTGCGACAGTTTCACCCCGTTGCCGGCGATCATGCAGTCGGCCCCGGAAATAGATGGCCAAAGAGGTCAGCAAATTTAACAAATATAGGTCTGACAAGGTAGGATTCTCCTTGTATATTTTCTCTCTTTCTTCCCTGAACCTCATGTCCTTTCGTCACTGTATCCGAACTTCGGCATTGGTCGGCTTGCGTCCTATCCAGTGACGTGGCGTTGGATATGCGGTATGCATAAACTCTCACCCCGGATCATTTCAACGTCAAAGACGCGGTGAGACCCTAAAACAGACGGCTTTGGTCGGCCTTGGTTCCTCTTGGATGGATTTGTGTGTCATTGCGCAATTGGTGGTTATCAACCTGGCCGTGGATCACTAGCTACAACGTCATTTCGTGCATGACCTCCAAAATCTTCAAGATACTGCTGCTCGTATCCGACTGAAAACGGTATCTCGACTTTGACTCTCCAGTTTGTGGCAAAGACATGGCAAGACATTCAGGTTCTAGGAATTCAAACGAAGATGGCGGCAACGCCGAGGCAACAGAACCCCCTCAATCGAAGATTAGCAGTAGAAGCAAGCCTTCAATAAAATTGAAGGAACAGAGGAAAGGATTTTTGGGGCTTGGACGGTATGCTAGCCCTAAAGTTGCAATGTCGAACACTATGTCGCTGGAAATTTTGATGTGTACTGACGGCCATCAAGTCGAACACACGCCCAGGATCCCGGTAAGGTAATCATCAAGCCATCAACCGATGATGATCTTGCAGATGTGCAGTCTGTCATGGGAGAACAGCTTGACAGTTTTACCGTACAAGACGTCTACTCCCGTGCCAGAAACCTTAAGCTGGCTCTCCGAAATGCCTCCAAACATTCACAGGGAGAGGAATCTCGCTCCGACGACCTGGATAATTCCGAGGATGAAGCTGACGACGGAGAACCTGATGGAGATGAGTCAAAGCGCCTAAAAGCAAAGGTGAAGCGATACCGAAAAGACTTGAAGGACGCCCGGAATGTGATCCTCAATCAAGACGAATCACTAGCAAAATCGCATCAGCATATGGAGGAGATCGAAGCCGCCATTGATAGAAGAGAACAGGCCGTAAAGCGGGAGAAGAAAGCCATTGAGGACCAGATGGTCAGTGTCGTTGTCCAACAAATAGGTGCTGCGAAGAAATCTGCCCGAGATTCTGTCTCGAAGGAATTCGAAGAGAATGCGAAGAAGCTAAACGATGAGCTTGAAGGACTAAGGCAAGAAAATGCGCGTATGAAGGAGAGTATTCCTAAGATCATTGCCAGCAAATGCCCAGAATGCGAAAACCCAGATCATTGGCGAAATTCTGTAGATACCGATATCACGGCCAGAGAACCCGAGTCCCGATCAGCAATCGAGGCCCTTAGCAAGGAACGTGACAAGCTTCGATCAGAGCTGGAGAATGCTGTAGCGAACCGAAAGAAAGCCCAGGAGGAACATGACATGGCATTTGAATCTCTGAAACAGGATCGAGACAGTGTGAACGAGGATCGTGAGGCTACGAAGACGGAACTCGAGAATCTGAAGAAAACTCAAGCGGAGCGGGACGCAGGAAATGGCAATCTTAATGAGCGGATTGCGGAACTTGAAAATGAGGCTACTTCAGCTAGAGCCTCTGCGAAAGAGCTGACAGCCAAATTGGGATCACAAAACGAAATCTTTGAAGCAATGAAAGTGGATCTGCAGAAGGCACAGAACGAAAGTGCTGCTCATCAAGAAAGCCTCACGGTCTTGCAATCAACCTCTGACAAAAAGCTCGAAGAGGCAGCTCAAGCGACACAGACTCTTCAGGAGGCTAACGAAACCCAAATCGAGTCACTGGACCAACAACTTGCTAAGCTCACGGGAGAACTCCAAGCCGAGAAGGCAAATTCTGCAAAGGGCGTCCAAGATCACCAAGCCTTACAGGCAAAGCTTGAAGAAGCGCAGAATGCTCTTCAATCCCATGAAACTGGCAGCGTGGCCCAGATCGAAGCATTGCAGAAGGAATTGTCTGATACAACTGGCCAGCTGCAGGCTGCAGAGACAGCAGCTCAGAACGAAATCGAGAGACTAAACAAGGCCCAGCAAGAAGCCGATAGTCTTCACAAGGGGGATGCAGAATCACAAGCGCGTCTCTCAAAGGAACTTGAAGAGTCTAGAACGGCCTTGGAACTGATGCAGAATGAGATAAGAAAGGCAGAACAGGACCTCGCAGCGGAAAGGGAACGTTCCGGGACTGCGCTTAAGGACCTAAGTGAGCAAAAGAGTCAGGCTGAAGCAGCGGCTGCGTCTCTTGCCGCTATCGAGGGTTCACGTGCTGCTACGGACGAGCAAGTCAAGCAGAAGGAAGCACATCTCGTAGATCTTCAGGGCAGTCTTGACTCTAAGAGTGCAGAACTGGAGACCATGAACAAGAAAAGAGACGCGGTGGAATCAGAGCTTAAAAGTAAGCTTGACGCGACGAACGCAGAGCTTCAAAGAACAATTCAGCAAAAGGAAATCACAGACAGAGCCCTTGACGAAGCTGGAAATAGTAAAGGGGCGGAGTTGCAGCGGGCGCTTGAAAAGAAGGCAGAGGCTGAAAAGGCTTTGGAAGAGCTGCGGAATGCCTATGAAGCACAGATTATGGAGCTCACAGGCAAGCGAGAAGAGACGGAAAGGAACTTAGAAAATGTAAAGAGCTCTCTGGATGAAGCAGATGGGCAAGCTCGTGTAAGAGAACAGGAATTAAGGGCAGCACTCGAAGCCGGGCAAGAGGAACATCAAATAACCAGAGGCAAGCTTGAAGAGGCTACAAAAGGCCTCGAAGCCTTACCAACAAAAGATGCTGAAGCACAGGAGCTCAAAGCAGCTAAGGACGAAGCAACACAGGCTCTCAGGGAGGCTGAGCACGCCTATGAGAAAGCAGCCGCAAGCAAGGACGCTGAACTTTCTGCAAGTATGGCAAAGATTGAAGAACTCCAAGGAAGCCTCAGGAAGGCAGAAGGGGCTCAGGATTTGGCCAAAGATGAGCTTTCAGCTATCGAAGATACGCTTCAGAAACTCAAAGCAGAGAATCTAAAGCTTTCAGAGTCTTTGGATAATGCTAAAAGGGATCATGAACAAGCAATGGTTGCAAAAGATGCAGAGCTGGAGACTGCTGCGGCAGCCAAGGCAAGTCTTGAGGAAGCCGTCGACCAAGCTTATAAAGGCCAGGAGAAGGCGAGACACGAGTTCGAAGCCTTGACTGGAAGCCAACGAGATGCCATGGCTGTTAAAGATGCCGAGCTCAAAGATGCTGTGGCTGCAAAGCAAAATCTCGAAGAAGCTGCTCGTAATGCAAATCGCGATCATCAGAGGACTAAAGATGATCTAGAAGCCACTAGGTCAATCCTGGACATGATGAGAGCACAGATGGAGGAACTTCAGGAAAGCGGATCAGCTAATGATGGACTTAAAGACGCCCTGCAGAAAACCCAAGAAGAGCTCGAGAAAACAAAAGGCGCCCACGCAGCAAGTCGTAAGGAGCTTGAAGAGTCAAATGGCCAACATGAATTACTGGCACGAGAACTGGAATCGACCAAAGAGGCCCACCAAAATACGCAAGCTCAATACGAGAAGACGAGGGATGCTCACGACTCAGCCCAGAAAGAGCTTGAAGATGTACGGATGCAGCACGACCAAGTGAACCAGAACTTGGAGACCGAAAAGAACGCACATCAAGCAGTCAGAGACCGGGTTGCCGCCATCGAGGCAAATATGCAAGGTCATGAGGCTTCTAAAGCACAGTTGTCTAGCGATCTTGACCAAGTACGACAAGAGCATGATGCTACGAAGGCACAACTTGCGAGGAACGCTGAAGAGATAGAAGCGCATAAGTACAATGTTGAGCTATTGGAAGCAGATCTTGCACAGAGCCGAAATGAACATGGTCAGACTAAACAGGAACTGGAAACGCTCCGCAATGAGCAAAATGATGGCAAGCAGGATTCCTCTGCGCTCGAAAGAGAGATCAAAGCTGCCAAAGAAGCACGAGAAGCTGCTCTCTCACAGCAGCAGGAACTTGAACAACATCTTGTTTCCATTCAATCCGAAAATAAACGTCTTCAACAGGCCCTCAGTGACAGCCAAAATAACAGACCAGTAGATGGCGACGTTGGTGCCCGTCTCAGAGATGCCGAAGAGCAGACTCAAATTCTGGTTGACGTCAATACAGATCTTGAGAAATCCTTGGAGGCAGCGCAAAGCTCCAACAAGCAGCTCAAGAAACAACTCGAAGAAGCGCTCGCTCAAGCGCAAAGCCCGGAGAAGACACAGAGGAATGAGAGACAGGAGTCACCAAAACCAAAGAGTGTCCGAGAGAGGATGGAAGCTTTGGGTGTCGGTGCTATGGGGACCAGTAGGGGAGGAAGGAGAGGCTCACCAAGTCCAGGCCTTAGGCCAGGTTCCTCAAATAGTGGGAGAGATGCCAGTCGATCACCTGGACCTGGTCGTAGACTCTCTCGGACATCGAATTCTGAAGACCCCTTCTCGACAGTGTCACGGAACACTTCGAATGTTTCTGCAAAAAGAGATCAATCAGGCGAGACGGAAACTTGTACCGAAGAGACAAGCCCCGAGGTACAAGAGAGAAAAAGCCCAGAGAACTTCGACAGCGATCGTGCTTTAGAAGCTGAGTCTCCACGGCATGCTGAGCCCCAGGCTTCTGCTGGAGCAGCGCAGGCCAAAGATGATGAAGTGGAGTCAATTTTACACAGTACTCAAGGCCAAGCATCTGAAAGTAGCCAATCCACAGCAGATGCCGCTCAATATGTCCAGCCCGATAATGGCCCTCGGGAGATGTCTGAGGCGGAGAAGATGACCGGGTCCCAACAGAAAGCCGAGCCCGATAGTTCAACACAAGCAACGCAGGGCGAAGTGACGAACTTGGAGTCGAAGATTCATGACCGCGAAGACTATCCAAATGCAAATGGGGAACCTGTCACTCAAGGCCAGGAGAGTGAACAACCAAAGGCTGAGTCAAAAGAAGAACCTGGCCCTGGGACAACGAAGACTCAGCAGGATGCTGAGAATGAAGTTACTCGAGACGCCATGCAAACTGAGGCTCACAATCTGGAGTCTGAGATACACGGTCCTGAAGCCCGACTGTCTGAGAGTCCCAATCCTGCGGCACAGGCCATCGACCATACAAAACAGGATATCAAGAGTCAAGAACTTGCAGGACCAGAGAAGGAAGCCGAACCTCACGATGCTGATGCTCATCCTTCTACCAGAGAATCGAAGCAGGACGAAGCGCAAGACCTCAGATCTCAAAGTGGCAGCGATCAGGCCCGAAAAACTGATCCAGGTGAAACTGCAGAATTTGGCAGTGAAGCTACAAGACCCGAAGACCAAGAACGAACAAATGAGCAGACACTAGCTAAACAATCCCACGAATCCCGGGACACCAATTCGCAGGAGTCAACATCGAGAGTCGAATCTCAAGAGGAACAGCCCGAACGACCGCATTCCGGAGACATTATTGCACAGGGAACCGGGCGCCATGATTTGGCATCTGGAGAAGCCGATTCCCAGGGAAACCATCATGAATCTTCCCAACCCAACGAATCCGTTGAAAAGGGGGATGAATCTGAAGAGGAACAATCTGGATCATTCGATCCCAGCCAGTCCGCGCACCAGAGAAGCACTTCTTCTGAGTCAGAACTTGGAGAAGCCAGGCATATGGAGGATCAATTTCCATCATCTCAACCCCGTGAATCCGGGGAGCAAGTGAACAAATCCCATGAATCTCACTCTGGAGAAGACGAGCCTCCGGATAATAGGACTGAAGGGCCCCGTGGCAGCGACGCAGTAGAACAGGCTGGATTGTCTCAGATAGAACGATCTGAACTATCACATCCTGATGATCCTGATAGCTCCACGCAACAGGCAAATGAGTCACATCAGCCGGAACGTAAGGAAGCCATGCCTGTTGGAGATCAATCTCCGCCATCCCAGCCGGGCGATTTTGCCAAACAAATGGACGAGTTCCATCAGCTGACCTCTGAAGAAATTGACCCCAAAGGTGATCAATCCAGGTCATCCGATAATGGTGACTACCAAGAACAGAGAAACGAGCCCCTTGAGCCGAAACATGGAGCCAGCGACCATCAGGGAAATGAATTCGAATCATCCCATCATGAAGGCTCTCCGGATCAAATAAACAAATCTCAAAAGTCGGGAACTCCGGAAATCGAGCTCAAAGCAGACAGGTTCGAACCGCCCCGTCCTGAAGACCACATGGAGCAGACAGATAAGTCTCATAGGACTGAACCGAGCGAAGCCCAGCTCAAGGGGGATCAAGCCGAATCAAGCCCTTCGGAAAACCTAGTGGAGCAAGAGACCGAGCCTCGTTGGTCGCAATCCAGTGGAACCGAGCCCGAAGACCATCGGACGGAATCAAGTCGCATAGACGAGTCGGCAGAGTCGGCAGGCGAGTCTCATGAGCAAACACCCGAAAGCAAACTGGACAGCTCGGAGCACCACGGACCTAAAGCTACTAGTAGCGAAGCAGAGAATCAAGAATATCAAATAGGACCACACAATTCTGGCGAATCCACAAGGCATGCAGAGGACGGAGATTATCAAGAGCGCGAGGGCGAACTCTCTACATCGGAAGATCATGAAAAGGAATCCGGAGGAGTCGAGTTCCAAGGACACCAAGCGGAGACTCAGCATGCGGACGAATCCAAGGGGCAAGTAGGGGAATCTCATGAGCAGCAGGGCGGGCATGAGTCTCAAAGCTTGGAGACCCATAAAGAAGGGGCAGAATAGTGGTAGTCTTCGGACCACATGGAACGGAAAGACTTGGGAAGAATAGTGCTTAAGCAAGGCGTTTTTGGGGCTGTCGTGATATCCTTTTCCTACGTCCAGAATGTAGTTGCTGATACAGGCGGCACCTCGTGTCAGGCGTTGAAGTTCTATATAGAATGTGAAATTCCGAGCGTCTTCTCAAGCCTGCAATGTACCAACTCATCCATGCTGACGGAGATTTGACTCCATGTCGCGGATCCAAGCTAAGTTCTGGACCAAACCATAGCTAGTCTTATTCGGCTATACTCAATCAAGTATTCCATCAACACTTCCAACCGCTCACGCAATGCACGATACAAGATAGACCTCCACTTCATCACTCCGACCAAAACCCCCACCTACCTAACCTACCTCCTCCTCTTCCGCGCCCTCTTCTCCCTCTCATACTCCTTCGCCTCGCGGCCCTCCTCCCCCTGAATCTCCGCGACCAACCTCCGATACTTCCGATCATACTCCTCATCCCTGACGCGCTTCTCCCGCAGCCGCTCCCTCGCGACAAAATTCGCATCCTTGCGCAGCTCGCGCAGCGCCCCCTTCCTCTCTCGCTTATACTCCTTGCTCAGCTTCTGTGCCTCGGCGCGCCCGCGATCCGGGTCGTAGTGCTTGGCCGGGTCGAAGCCGTCTTCGAAGCGTGGGGTCGCCGATTTGATGGGGATCGGGCGGTGGTGGTGGAGGCGGAGGGGCTGTCGTTGTGCGAGGGAGGAGTGGATGAGGATGGAGAGGTGGGAGTGGGGTTTTGGGTGGGAGGGCTTCAGGAGGGGGAGGAAGGGGCGGAAGATTTCGGGGAAGGAGGGGAGATGCTGCCAGAGGGTGGCCATGGTGGTGAGGTTGTGGAGGTGGGCGGCAAGGAGGTCGGGGGTGAGGCGCGAGTTGCGGAGGGCGTGGAGGGTGTAGATGGTGGCTTCGGGGATGTAGCGTTTGGAGTTGGTTTGATATTGGAGACAGAGAGAGACGAGGTAGGCTCCAGTTGTGAAGTCGGTGGAAAGAGGTGAGTCAGTAACACGGGATAGACCAAGCCATTGAGTCATAATGGTGATGGCAGGCGTGACGACCGTGTGAAAGTGGTCAGAGGTAGGATAGATGGAGCCAATGGCAGTCAGCAACGCAAGGTCACCGGAATCTGGTTTCGACTTTTGTCGCATAGAGGTGAGGTGTGCTCGAAAAGCATTGGCAATTTTCTCAGGATAGGTTCTCGAGAGAGAATGAACATGACGTATGATTATTTCGACGGTATCCAAAGATTGCATATCTTGCGTCGCGTGCGATATATGGTCGACTAGAGCGACTGAGAAGTTTGCGAGCTTGGCCTTATTGTCTTCGTGAAGCTGTGGATGATATAGAGTCCGAATTCGACGAATTACTGTTGGAACGTCCGAAATGGGCACTCCTCCGAATACTTTCAAGAGCTCATCGTGGGAAGCTGGACATGGATAAGTATACGCCAAGTCTTCAGTGGAGGTTAGATTTGAAGTTGGTTTCTTTGAATTAGCAAACTCTGGTCTGCCAAGCTCTTCTTTTGAAAGCAATCCCTGCACAAAATCATCTTCTTGCGCATCATTGACTTGGTCTTCCTCTGCCGTAGCCCAGTCTTCATCTCCAGACAGGATGGGATCCGCATCCGAGCCACTCGCAATCAGATCGTCCTCTATGAGAAATTCATCTTCGTCATCCAGCACCAACTGCGCTTGGCTACTTGGTGGCGGTCCAGATAATCCAAATTGTGCCGCGTCATCTGGATCTTCTTCAAAGTGGTCATCCGTGATGTGAGATTGAGTCTCTTCATCATCCTCTTCATCTCTCACCTGCTCCCCA
Organism: Viridothelium virens; assembly: GCA_010094025.1. Classification (NCBI taxonomy): domain Eukaryota; kingdom Fungi; phylum Ascomycota; class Dothideomycetes; order Trypetheliales; family Trypetheliaceae; genus Viridothelium; species Viridothelium virens. The sequence goes on from ML991798.1 coordinate 327,152, forward strand.
CGCATGCGACGGAGACGTTGTTCTTCTAACTCTTTGAGCCTCGCAGCCTCCTCTTTTGCCTTCTCTTCTTCGGTCTTAGTTCGTTCTGTAGGAGCGGCTCGCTTGTCCTGAGCCATCTGCCTAAGCTGCTCATCATACCGTTTCTCGACCTCTTTTCTACTCGCTCCGTTCAGCATTGCCGCTCTCTCGGGATTCATGATGATTTCGCGATTGTGCACTTCTGGAGCTGCAGGAGTGGGTGGTGGCCTTTGAGAGATTTTGCCTCTAAGCTCTGCCAATATGTCCGGAAGTCCTTGATCAAGTTGCTCTCTTAGGTTATCGTCGTCTTCTTTTGCTTGCTGCCGTTCATATTTGTAAAGTTTTGACTTGGCGATGACCTCTTTCATCACCTCAGCTTTGCTTTTCTTCCGTTCAGGATGCTCCTCATTCTCTTCTGATCCACCTTGCTCTGCATCGCTTTCGTCGCCTCGCTTCCTCTTGCGCAAAATACCACCAGCCTCCTCATCCGATTCCGGCCCGTCAGACAGCCCCGATTCACCCTCGTCAAAATCATCCTTGGCAGTCTGCCCATTTCCAAACTCAAGCGTCCGGCCGCCATGCGTCAGTAGCTCCTCTTCCTCCTCAGCATCCTCCAGATCAAAGACATTTCCTTTCCTCTTCTGCTTCTCCCTTGCAAATCTCTGCAAGGCCCTCTCTTCCGGCGTCATCGAGGGATCACTCTCTCCAATTCGTCTGTCCACAATACCGCCAACCCGGTTCCGCCTTTGCATCTCCGGAAGTAGCATCCTGCGCCTCGCCTCTTCGCCTGCGCTCTTCGAGACTCCCGGTCGACCCAGTACGACCCGGCCATTCTTGCTCGAGATAGACTGATTGGTTGTGACGTCGAACTTTCGCGGCCGAGCTGCGGATTTGACATCAAAAGGGTTGAAGTTCGTACGAATATTTTCGAGGGTGCGGTTGCGCTGGACTCTCCGATCTGCTGCGGCGTCGTGACGAGCTTGCTTCTTTTGTTTCTTGGATTTTTGGGGACCAGTGATGCCCTGGTCTCTTAGTGACGCCTTCAGTCGCTTGAGCTGAGAGGCCGGCATACTCTGAACACGCCCAAACTGACGTTACTCTTCTATGAGTAGAATTCGAGGTGCAGACCATTTTTAGTTTAGGCGGGGAAATTTTTGCCGGGGCCGCGAAGCTTCGACCTCCAGTCTTGGCATCAACTTGTCCTTTTACCAAGCTATCTCGACCTCGAATTTCGAGCATCCTACCTCCCCACAGTAGGACTTCGCAACCTTGCATTTTCTTGTCGTTTCCCAGCAAGGTCCCTCGCGTCCCAATGGCGCCAAAAAATCGAACCAGCCCGGCCGCAGTCTCTCCCGCTGCTGCTGCCCCCCAGCACGCAACCAGCTCGGCAGCCTCCCAACCCGCCAAATCCTCCTCTTCCTCCTCGGCGACTTCCTCGACTTCCAGTGGAAAGAGTCTCCGCTCCGCGCAAAACGCACAAGAGATCCTACTAGGTGTATGGCAGAATTATTTGGACCAGACGCCCATGCGGGTGAAGTTGATTGACATCTTCATGGCATTTCTGGTGATAAACGGGGTCTTCCAATTTGTCTACTGTGTTATTGCAGGCAATTATGTAGGTCATTCACACAAGGCCCTCTACAAAAAGGAGCCAAGATCTTTTGCTAATTTTCCTGTCTCCTTCGTAGCCATTCAATGCGTTCTTAGCAGGTTTCTCGGCGACTGTGGGTCAATTTGTCTTGACAGCAAGCTTGCGAATCCAGACGAATCCAGAAAACATGGGGGAATTCAAAACGATATCGCCGGAGAGGTAGGACTTCTGTTTCTTTCACTTGGCCGTACTATTGTACAGTCCAGACTTCGAGTATGGAGAGTGTTGAGATTGAGCTAATCCTCAATTTAGGGCGTTTGCCGACTACGTATTTGGAAGCATTCTTCTGCACTTCTTTTGTGTAAACTTTATCAACTAGCGGGTGCGTCTGCGAAGCTGTATACTGACCCCAAAACCCATTATACACACTTGTATGAATATATTAAAAAAATCATCTCAAGCCTCCCATTGCCGATGTGTCATCCACCATGCTACATGCAATCATGTCTTCGAACAATCTAGGGCTACTCGAAAATAGATTCATCGTCCCGATCAGAATTCTACCTTCATACGCCATTGCTATCATTCGATATGCCAAAGCTCCCTCTTAGCGCATCGCCGAACCGTTTGATAGCTTCCTCAATCTTATCAAATGGGGCCGCGCAAAAAGTCGCACGGAAGAACATAGTATCGTGCTGAGTAGTTGGATCAGCATAGAAACAGCTGCCCTTGATGAGCAAAGTTCCATTAGCTATACAGGCCATGAAGATTTCATCTTCGAGCTCGAGAAGGGACTTGGCAGGGTAGCTTCGATGCTTTTTGTAATCAATGTGCAACGCTTGGAACATACCAGCCGCTGGAGGTGCCCAACTGACTATTTCTCTAGGGAGATACCTATCACAGGCACCGACAATGACATTTCGTCGCTTAGTGTACTCCATCCGAAGATGAACCAGCCAATCCAGGAAACCTCCATGGTCCCAGTGTTCGTCCAAGAGCTTGAAGAAGAGCAGCTGACTCAATCCGCTAGCTCCCTGTGTCGAGATATCTGCATGCTTCGTGTATCGTTCGATGATCTGCTCGCTCGCTGTGAGCCAACCTAGTCGACATCCTGGCGCAAGCACCTTGGAGAAAGAGTCCATACGCATGACTCTGCCGTCAACGTCCATACTGAGATAACTCGGGATGAGACTCTTGAGGAACTCCTCCCTGCTCTTGGGTGGTGGGGGGTCAGGATGATCCGGACCGACGTACGGCTGCATTTGCAGAAAATAGTAAGGGTCATCCTCCAGAATGTACAGATCGTGTTTCTGAGCAACAGCATAAATGTCTCGCCTTCGCTGCTCTCCCTGAGTGGCGCCGGTGGGGTTCTGACCGATTGGCACGGTATAAAGAAGGAACGGCTTGCTTGCCCCTCTTGCTTTCTCGTCCCAAGAGCTCAGAACATCGTCAAGGCCAGTAGCTGACAGGCCTTCTTCATCCATTGGTACACTCGCGATCTTCACACCCAGTGGCGAAGCAGTTTCTACAGCGGCAGAAAATGTGTACTCTTCACTTAGCATCATGTCTCCTCGCTCACAAAACATGCGAATGGCCATCTCTAAAGCAGACGTGTTTCCCACTGTCATTGTACAGTTCCAGTCTGCATATGGAGGATTGTGGACAATCTCAGTATGTTCAATTACGAAGCGCAATATTTGCGGAGAGCCAATGCCTAACCCGTAATTGAAGGCGGTAGAAATGTCATAGACTGATTTACCGAGCTGAAGGTCATATTTGCCAGCCTCAAGAGTTGTTCCTGATTCTCGCGTTTCGGCTTCAGTCCAATGTGGAGGGGTGGGTACCTTTACGGATAACGTGTCAAAGGGGAAATACTCGCTCGACGGGAGCCCGCCACCTAATGAGATCAGTCCTGGTGTCATCAGGTATTTGGCAACTTTCTTTAGTGAGTTTCCTTCGCGGGTCCGGCATTCTAGAGAAAGTCGGTCTGAGAAGATACATTAGAATGGTGGAATTGGATGACTTGAACTACTTACAGTCCCAATTCTTGGCCTTGTGCTTCTTTTCGTGGGCATTTCCTTTGAACGTGCTACTAGGAATAGAAGCTGCAACTCCGGCCACCAGCTTCCCGCTCGCCGATCTTCGATTCGCAACGCTATCCAAAGTCAACGGGCCGAGAATAGTAACGGCAGAAGTGTCAGTCTCCGCTTCGACATTTATTGCGATTGGGGGCGCCATGTTGCGAGAACAAGGAGAGAAAAGATGAATTCGATACGCGAAAGTCGAAAGCAACGAGGCAGAATTATTTCACGATGCCTTGATAACCGGGAGCATCTTATACGTATACATATCGCCCGTAGGGCGTGGGGGATTGGCAGGGGTTGAATGAGCAACAAATGGATATCGACGGACGATGCATTTATCCTAGTCAGGCTTGGTTTAGATGCGGGAGCGATGGCAATAGTTTATTAGTTTACCATCACCAGCCCGATGACAGCGGCTTGCGTCGGTTGTATGACACCAGGCATCACCGCATTCCGGCCCAAATACAAACGCAACATGTCATCTACTTTCTGATTCGACAATTCCATCGTCGTCACGATTACCATACAAAATACAGGCCAGAAGAGCCTCAATGCTGACTATAACGGCAGCTTCTACCCCGATACCCCTCCACCCCGCATTTCCCCAAGTAGGTGCCGCCCCGCATAGTAGACAGAGCTGTGTAACACTGCCGGATTGCTCCTTCCGAAGTCGCTGTAATGGGCTGGAGGCTATCTGCTGCCTGCTGGCACCTCAACAGGTCACAATTGCAGCCTCCAAGTAACGACCTCAAACGCCCTGACTTGAACCTCGATACTCTTGTCCTTCGTTGGCACTTCCACCTCATCGTCTTCCAACAAGTTAGTCCTCCACACCTTCCTCACTGGGAGCGCACCCCAGCTTAGTGAGCCCCTCGTCCACGCCCCTAGAGCATCATACACCCTCACCACCACGCTCCTTCCCTCTCTGACGGGAAGCCCTTCCCGCCGACTCACATCCTCATCATCCTCTCCCCTCTTCACCCAATCCAGCACCAGGCCTCCGCTCCGGCTCTCCACCGTCAGACTCCGCAACAGCACACCCACCTCTCCGAGCTCTTTGTCCTTCCCAGCAAACCGCCTGATCCTCACCGGATAATTGAACTCAAACCCAGCCCTCACGCTCTCCTGTCCAACGGGGCCCTGATGCGGCAGCAATCCCCACTTCATCACATGGCGGCCCATATCCGCATGCGCATCCGGGGCCTTCGGCGCCCGTAGCAGACTCAAGCGCATTGTGCTGCCCTGCGTCGCAAACCCATACTTGGAATCATTGAGGATGGAGAGGCCGTAATTGGCATCGCTCAGGTCGGCAAACCGATGGCAGCAGACCTCGAACTTGGCCATGTCCCAGGAGGTGTTGTAGTGGGTGGGCCGGCGGACGAGCCCGTACTGCGTCTCGTACGTGGCGTCGGTGTTGTGGATCGTGGTCGGGAACTCGACCTTCAGGAACTTCATCGTCTCGTGCCACTCGGCCTCTGCGGACACCGTGATCGTGTGTGACGCTGATGCTAGCGGACAAGGGTCCACGGTAGAAGTGGACGAGGTTGTCGTCGAGTCGCGGGTACGGACGGAAGGTTCGAGGGCGTCGAGGGAGATTGTGGTGCGGATCCAGCTCTTCTCGCTGATCTTGGTCGTCGTTGCGACGGCGACGCGGTTGGGCCCAGATTCGACGATCTTGCTTTCGCCGCCCTGGAGCTCGGTGCGGGAGCGGAGGTGGTACACCTCGACGTCCCAGGCTTGCCAGTATAGGGGCTTGTCATCGTAGAGGACCAGTTGATTGGCTTTCGAGCCGGGTGGGACAAGTTGGCGGCGTTCGTAGAGGTCGTAGAGGGAGGTGATGGCACCAGCAACGACTTCGAGACGGAAGCGGGCGTTGGAGAGGACGAAGATGCCTGGCTTCGTCTCTTTGACGCAAGCAAGCGAATTCCCGGTGAGTTGAGATTCCAAGGGCTCAACGTAGGCGAGACCTGTAGAACCGACGACTAGGCCGTGCGTGGAATCTTCTACGGGCGAGGTAAACTCTTCGATTGATTTGCGACTCCATGGCAGGGTATTCAGTCCAGTAAGACGGCCTTCTGAGCTGTTGATGTCAACGAATCCAAGGGCAGTGAGAGCATCCTTGAGTAGCTTCTTCCCTGTGTCGAAGACTTTCGCATACAACTGGATACAGGGTCAACATCTTTAGGGACAATTGATAAAGTAACGTAACCTACCTCATCTGAGTCATCATAGCACATTTCGATGGCGCTACCAGGCAGGCAGTCATGAAACTGACACAGTAGCACAGCTTCCCACATATCGTCCAAATCCTTCTTCGGATAGCTATAGCCAGACTTTTCACCTTTTATCGTATCCTTTAAAGTAGCCATCGTCGCAAAGTACTCGATATCGTGCAGTAAGATTTCGGCCTTTCGATTATTCCATTTGTTATTGGCCTGAGTAGTGTAGGTCCCACGATGCAATTCGAAATAGAGCTCGCCGTACCATGTTACGAATTCGGTTCCATTTTCAGCTTTCTTTTCTAATCTTGCGAAGAAGTCATCAACCGAGTCGCCCATTTTGACGCGCGGCAACAATCCGACTTGATCACTTATTCCACGACAACGCCGGAGCTTTTCAATATGCTCCCATGTAGGGCCGCCTCCTCCGTCACCTTTGCCAAAGACAAGGAGGGAAGTAGCATCCTGATCCATTGACTTGTGTTGAGTAACACTGCGCTTGACATCTCCAAAATGCGCTTCGGCAGTGTAAGTGTTGTCTGGAGCCATGTGGCATATGACCTGGCTGCCATCTAAAGCGACCCAGTTGAAAGTCGTATGCGGGAAGTTGTTGATATTGTTCCAGCTCAACTTCTGGGTGAAAAACCTGCTCATACCAGCAAGACGGCAGAGCTGAGGAAGCTGAGTCGAATATCCAAAAGTGTCTGGAAGCCAAAAGGTCTTGCATCTTTGACCAAAGCGGCTTTCAAAGAAGCGTTGTCCATACAAGAACTGACGAGTGAGCGATTCACCGCTCGGCATGTTGGTGTCGTGCTCAACCCAACTCCCTCCAATTGGCTGAAAGGTACCTTGCTTTACCTTTTCCTTCACTCGGTCATAAACGGATGGATAAAGTTGTTCGAGCCACTTGTATTGCTGAGCTTGAGAGCAACAGAAACGATGCTCGGGATATCTGTCCATGAGGTCGCACTGGTTTGACCAAGACCGAGCAATCTTGCGCTTTGTTTCGGCCCATGGCCAAAGCCAGCACGTATCAATGTGGCAGTGACCAATCGCACTCACGATCGCCTCGTAATCGGTATCGTAGACTTTGCTAGAGTCGACCTTGGTCCCGATGTACTTTTGCGCCAACTTTCGGCCTTCACGTATGGATTCTTGACTACCATTTCCCTCGATGAAGATGTCCATGATGGAATTGCAGACCTGTAATGCTTCATGTTCCTCCCAAGAGTCCTCCGGGAACTCCCTAGCTGCATCTCCGATGATCCAGAAATCGATATAGAGCGCTCGAGCTTCCAGATCCACACTCACAATGTCCGCAGTATGCAACGTGAAGTACTTGTCCGGCTTCGGCGGCTGGATGCTGTCACCTCCTGGAGCGTTACCAAACATACCGTTGCACGCCATTTCCACGTAGAAGATATGCTCTTTCCCGTCCCGCCATTTTTCTGGTAATATCCACTCTACCCGCTCTCCCCCGCCCGTCAATCCATGTACAGGTGTCCCATCCTCCAGCCAGATGAGTCCCTCGTTGTTGGCATCCCAATGGAACTCGAGATGTCCATCGGACTTTATTGACGTAGGGATGGTGAGATGAATGCGGAACCAGTGAGTTGACCAAGAAGGGCCAAAGCTGTCTCCAAGACTTGCTGGAGAGAACTCATGGGACGTGGCTTCCTCGAAGGTTGGGCGTTCTAGGTGCGGCGGAGAGTAAACGGAGAGCTTGACATGAGTGGAATCATGGATGCGCGCATGATAGAACTTTCTAGAATGAAGTCAGCTCAAGACTCGGGCGATAGATATGCTCGAGAGCATTCAAATCTTCATGAACACGCACGCTCGCAGGGATTGTTGCCTGTATTGTCCGTTGTCCGTGAATTGTCGCAGACGATCGCGATAGATATTATGGATTTGCTTGCCCACAGGGCCTCGTGCAAGCTTTGGATAGCTTGCACTACCAGGAGACGGGATCATCTGCGTTTCTCCGCCCATAATGCATGCAATTGGAGTAGAAACGACGAAAGCAAGCAGGCAACGAGCTATGGGAGCTGATGGCGTACCTGACAGACTCGTGCAGGGATCATGAAGCAGCTCCGGTCACCCCGCAACGTCACTACTGCTCCAGATCAATCTATTCGCTCCATCAGCTCTTCCAACGGCACGTAGTCTCAAATGGCTGGGAATCCTACCTTGTTCCAGGCTTTCGAATGGAATGTACCGGCCGATGAACATCACTGGCAGCGACTCCGCAATATACTGCCTCAACTGAAGGCAATTGGTATCGACAACCTCTGGCTACCCCCGGCCTGCAAGGGCAACAATTTCAAGGGTAACGGGTACGATATTTACGATCTATATGATCTCGGAGAATTCCATCAAAAGGGAAGTCGAAATACCAAATGGGGTTCGAAGGAAGATCTCATCGCCTTGGCAGCGGAGGCACGAGCCCTTGCCATTGGCCTTTACTTCGATGCTGTACTCAATCATCGGTGTGGCGGAGATGCAACGCAGCGCGTGAAAGTGGTGCAAGTTGACGATAGAGGTACAGAGCTTGGACCACTGGCACAGTATGAGGCCTATGACAGTCGTAAACTAATTTACAATGGTGCCAAGTAAGATCGTAGGAGAAACATCACAAAACCGTACGACATCGAAGCATGGCTTGCGTTCTTCTTCCCAGGCCGGCAAGGCAAGTACAGCGCTTTCAGATACAACTGGTCCCATTTCAATGCCAGTGACTACGACAACGCTACGGGAAAGAAGGCAATCTTCAAAATTGTAGCTGATGGTAAAGATTGGCAAAAGGATGTGGATAAAGCTTCACACGGGAATTACGATTATCTCTTGCTGAACAACCTTGACTACAGTAATGGAAATTTGAGAGAAGAAGTGAAAAGATGGGGTCAATGGGTTGTCCAAGAGCTTGGACTTTCTGGATTTCGCTTGGATGCCGTCAAACATTTCTCCCAAGGGTTCGTCAATGAGTGGGTCAATGCAGTCAACGCCGGCTCCCAAAAGGACCTGTTCTACGTCGGCGAGCATTGGACAGATAACACCAAATCGCTAGTTCGATGGTTGGCATCTGCCCCCCCGAATTTTCACCTCTTCGATGCACCTTTGCTGTATAACTTAGCCAGGACTTCCTGGGCCAAAGATCCAGATTTAAGGCAGATCTTCCAAGGTACGCTTGTGGAGGCACGACCGAACAACGCTATAACGCTCGTCATGAACCATGACACTCAGTAAGTCTATCTCGAGGGTAGCCGATTATTTCTTCGAGTTTTATGTGAGGCTTATACCATCGCAAGACGAGGTCAGACAATGGAGACTCTTGTAAAGCCCACGTTTATGGCACTAGCCTACGCGCTTGTTCTCCTACGTAGAGATGGATACCCATGCATATTCTACGGTGACCTGTACGGACTGTGCGACCCTCACCCAAGTCCACCGACGTGCTGGGGAAAGCTTCCAGACCTCGTTCTTGCTCGGAGGCTGTACGCGTATGGTACGCAAACGGACTACTTTGAAAGCAAGAATTGCATTGGCTGGGTCCGTAGTGGTGCATCGGAAGGGTCGAAGCAATCGGGTCTTGCCATTGTAATGAGTTGGCAGCAAAAACATCCTCCAAGTGGAAAGGGAGTAGCTGCTATGGATAGAATACGGCAAGCTTTCCAGAAATCTAATCAAGCAGAGCCTCCTTCGAGAGATATGAAGACATCCAATGCTACGATATCACAGCAGCCTAAGCCTCCTTCTCCGCGAATTCGGATGAGAGTTGGCCATGAGCATGCCGGTCAGACATGGCGAGACTTGCTTGGGTGGGAATGGGCTGATGTAATCATTGACTCCGAGGGGTTTGGAGTTTTTCCCTGTCAGCCAAATTCACTTGCCGTCTTCACAGCTACAGACGCAGAAGGCAGGGAGAAATTTCCTGTAAATTTCAGTCACAACATCTACGAGAAAGCTTAGATAGTAAGGATCATAGTATGGTCAGGTGAAAGAGCTAAAATTCATCCAAGAGACACAACAGCACATAAGCTGTCTCATCTCTCTCAGTTTTAGGGAAATTTCCCTCTGCTAACTTCATGGCCTTGCGAGCATTATCGCTTCAATAAGTGCCCCTTTACCTTCCTCTAGAGCCTTTTCCGCGCTCCAAAGCGCCTGTCTAAATTCTTCGACAGTCTTTGGCCTTGCAGTAAGAAGGCCTCCGCAACCATCCGCCGCTGCCGCTGCCAAAGCTGCGTAATTTGGGGTGGGTTGGATAGAGATATTTATATCATCGTTCTTGGCTTGAGCAGCAAGACCGTCAGGATAAACAAGCTCTGCCGAGGCTCTCGGGGCATTCCATCCACCGTTATTGAGGACGATAGTCAAGACTGGAATCTGATATTTGGCTGCTACCCATGCAGCACTGGCGGGAGCGCTACACAAGAAGGAGCCGTCACCTACCACTTGGCATACGATCTTCGGAATGATATCATAACCTTCGGGATGGGTATTGAGAGCCAGGCGGACGCCAAGGGCAGCACCATTACTCCAGCCGATGCCGGTTCCACCGCAATTCAGCCAGCTACCAGGAATGGAGGACATGATTTGATCGGAGAGAGATTGCGAACAGGTAACGGCTTCGACGACATATACTGTTTCGCGAGGCAGGGTCTGCCTTAAGAGAGCGCCGATATTGTGAATGTCTAATGTGCTGTCACCTTTTATGTTAACGAGTCGCTCGAAAGACTCGACTCGACTTCGATGCACACGGGCTAAATTGTCCCAGCGGCTTTTATATTTGGGTTCCTGTAGGGTCTGTTGGAGAGCGTCGTTCTCAGCTAAGTGGGCGTTGATTTGTCTCAAAGCGGTGCAGCAGTCCGCCTTCCAGCGGCCATGCGCAGCGAAGAAAGATACCGGCATCATGTAATTGAGCGGGTCGACGTCGACATGATAGATGAACGCAGTCTTTGGCGGTGGATTACGAGAGGGTATCCAAGGTACGTCGCAGTCTAGAAGTAGGAGGACATCTGCATCCTTGGTGCACTCGTCGAGCGCCAGTCGAAAACCTTGCGATGCACGATGGGTCATTGGGAAGCACATATCGCTTCCGCCCGTGTCGTACACACGAAGCCCAGGAATCCTATCCGCCAAACCCACTAGTTCTCTCGGGCAAGCTCGGTTGCGCCCAGAGTAGCCAGTGACTACCAAAGGTCGCTCAGCGTTGACCAAAGCTTCGGATAGAGTCGCGACGGCCTGCGCAGGCAATGCGGAGGGTCCGATAGGCTTCCATTGTTCCTGGGAAAGAGAGTAAGGCTCAATCTCTTCGGCGAGGGTTTCTCGAGCACTGGCAAGATAAACCGGACCTTTGGGATCGCTCTCAGCAAATTGGAGAGCCCGTCCGACGGACTGCTTCACGTTCAGTCCCGTGCGCACGTCACCGGTGTAGCGACAGTATTGACGGACGATTGCTTTCTGGTCCGGTGCATCCTGAAGCCAGTGCATGTACTCAGTGCGCGACCCGGTCAACTCGCCCTGTTCAGTGAAAGGGGTAAGACCAGCGAATACAAAGACTGGAGATCGTCCAACGCATGCGTTGTGGATCCCATGAGCTAGCGCCTGGGTTCCGACGTCGACATGAGCGATGACTGCTTGCGGGCGACCTGTGACTCGAGCAAACCCATCTGCCATGGAAATGGCAGTTATCTATCAGCATGAATATCAGCACGGCAGCAACGGTGAAGAGCAAAATGCTTTGGTCTGTCTGGACGACCCTACCTCGCTCGGGCAGGTGTAGATTGTAGGGAAGCGACCCGGGCGCTCTTGCTTGCCTTTGGCAATTGCTTCTATGATGCTTGCATGGTCCGCGCCAAGGTTGACAAAGCATGCCTTTACTCCGGCCTTGATCATATAGAATTAGATCTAATAATCATTGGGTGAAGCTGTGACCGTTGTACCTCCCAGAGCGCCTCGAAAAGGGCAAAAGCGGTCGTGTATCTGCCGATGTGATTAGTTCAATTGAATAGAGGATCCCAAGTGTCATAGCAACATTCTGACCCTGGAATCTTTTTGATTCTATCATCGGCGTTCGACGAGATGCTGGATGTTGTTGTTGCTGAGCATCGTGTAGCTCGTAGAGAGTATCCGGAGAACATCCCTCGCAAAGCAGCGTGAGAAAGACATGGTGCAAAGTTCCTATGAAGGCGAAGCCTACATAAGGATGAATTGAAGGCTATACGAAATAAACCGAAAGCGTGTCCCTGCATCGTGCACTAAATATGCCGAAAACATGTACTAGTCAACTTTCGACGATGTATTTATGAGAGACAAAGTTGAAGAGAAATGACCACCTCTACTGTGGAGCGAGCAATGCTTGCGTGATATAGCATGCCGTGACCAGCGCAGGTGACAGACCTGATTCCTTTGTACCGTGCCGTGCGTGCCTGCGTACGGTATTTCAGCGGTCCCCGAACTACTATTTTCGAGGTTACTGCAAAGCATCGAAAAACCGCCGTCGTCCAGACAATGGTGGCTGAAGTGCAGTGCTGCGAATCTGCCGTCGGCCCCGCAGTCATCTTGCATGAGCATAACAATACCTACATAATCTGCTAGTAATACCTTTAGGCTCTTGGCAACACCAAATCGGCTGTCCTCGAATCCTTGCAACACGGAAAACCATGTCCGACGATAGCTACAACAACCATCGCAGTCGTAATCGCTCGCGTAGCCGCGATAGAAGGCGCCACTCAACCAAACGACGATCACATCATTATTCATATGAGTATGGACGCCCCATCGATATCCGAGTTGGCAGTCGCCGCACGCCCGGTCGTTACCTCGAGCTGCGAGCAACAGGACCTCGCGACGTGCCCAGATTTGAGGACGTCATTGAGCAGACGCGAAGACTCAATCCGAATGACCCTATACTACTGTAAGCTTAAATAGACATGCTCGAATGTTGCAGCGATTGATGTCTCTGGTGTAGAGCGATCAATGGATATCAAGACTGGTTAGAAGAGCTTCTCAGCTCTTGTTTTGCCCACGAAGGATCGGATGAAGACCGTGCAGAGTTGACCAGGGCCATCTATCAAACGGATGAGCTTTGGTTTCCGGAGCGAAGCAATAGAGATTCGAAATATGCCCCGTGGACCTTTATTGTTGATGAGATGAACCTTCCAGACGTCTTCTGGTGGTCGTTTGGCGATTATCCCCCTGAAACGGAACGTCTATCATCCGGTAGGTTTTCACTATTGAATTACTGTTCTATAAATCACAAACTTAACACCAGAGATATATTTCTGGTGTCTGCAGTGCTCGCAGATATATTGAACAGCTAACGTGCACCTCACTCTTCTCTCTCCCCTCAATTGCCAAGCCCGATTTGTCGCACTGAAAAGTTTTGCATTATTAGTTCTCCGCCCGTGATTGTGGTGACACATATCTAACAGAGTAATCTAGTCGACTCTTATCGCTTACGCATTGGTGTATGGACGTGTCGTGAAGGTGCATTTGTGCATAATCGCCGAGTGCCCGTCACTATGCTCTTTACCCAACCTACTCGTGTCCAGGAAAATATTGCTAAATTTCTGGCTTTCCAGAAGCTGTATCAAGATCCAGAGTATGGAAATATACGATCAATAGAGGAAGGCGTGACCTGGGCTTTCTTGCGCCTTTTCACCATGCTCACTGACTGGCAAAATATTGTGAAGGAAATGGAAAAGCGCCTACAGGCAGCTGTAAGCCAACCTTCAACATACTATTTGATCGATTGTAAGAAGACTGACGTGTATTAGACTGATGATTCTCAAGGGAGCCGCTTTCCCGTCAAATATCGAACCCGAACCATGCACAGGGAAGTCGACCGGATCTACGATCTCATGTCCTACCTGAACTTCCACCTCCGCTGCCTTAAAAAACTTAGCAAGCTTAAAGACGATGCGTGCAAGGACCTTCCCAAAGGCGAAGATCCGGACCCGGTCTGGGGCGAAGTGGACAACGCATCCGAGGACCTCGACCAGGCCAAAGACGAACTCGATGCCCTCAAGGAGCGCTTTAACAATCTCATCGAGCTCGAGTTCAACATCGCCAACGCCACCCAATCCGAAAATTCTCAATTCCTCTCCGTCATCGCCACCCTCTTCCTACCCATCTCATTCCTCGCTTCCATCTGGGGCATCACCACCATCACGCTCTCCCCACTCACCTACGTCTACGTCGCCGTTCCCGTGTTTCTTTGCAGCATTGCCTTCACCTTGTTCTTCACCTGGGCGGTGATGCGGGTCCAGAAACTCATCTATCGTTCCCGCAAGGAGCGGCCGGATATTCAACCGAATGAGTTTACCATGTTGGGAGAGGAGATTCCGAATTCTGCGGCGCCAATGGGACTTTCAAGAAGCAGGGCGAGAGAGAGGTTTCAAGGAGAGAAGCAGGTCTTGCAGCCAGCTGGGACGCGGAATCGATCACGGAGTCGGTCGAGAAGGCCGTCGCGCTGAGAGCTGACCTTTGCTCTGCCCCTAGCATATTTTCGCGTCCGATCTGGGGTCATTTGTTTGCGGATCTTGGGCCACTACTGGTCGTTCGCATGGCGGTACTAGCAGACTGGAATTCTTTGACTAATAAATGCTCGCTGAAAATGAACAAGTTATCTCAGAAGGACAGCGGTCTCGTCCACATGGCATTGGATGATTCTTGGGAGCAGCTTTCCTAACTGACGCGCACCCTGATGAACTTCAAGATCTTTAAGAGCGCATAGCAGGCAGCTCGTGGTCTCCTTGAGGTAACAGCCTCCGAAGCCCAGACTGAGAGCAATGTTTACTTTTAGTTCACTGTCGAGACCTTGAGTTACAAAGATCTGGGATTGCTTTTCGGAATTACAAAAGCCCCAGCCCGAGAGTAGATTTTCCAAAGTCCAGAGGTAAACTTCTTTCAAAATTTCATCATCAACGTATTGTCGATGCTCTTGTAGCCATTCGGCAGTATGTTTTCCACAATCACTCACAGTAGCCAAACGTGTACAGCAAAGTCTCTCGGTAATAGCCCGAGTGGGGTCGACGAGTTTTTGAGAAGATCCAACACTCACGACAGTGACAAGAAGGCTGTCATTCGGCTTTGCTGAGACTAAAGTCGCGTGCTGTAGCTTGACAGAACTTGGCTCTGCTTCTGACAGCGCTTGCAGCCATTGTCTATAGTCTTCATATGACTGACAACGCTGTCCTTTGTCCAAATCAGAAAAGTTTTCACTAAATCCCATCAAAGACCCGAAAGTCTCTACTCGGATAAAAGCGCACTCGTCTTGCACGCCCGGAATCTGGCCTTCAGCGATTTCGATTCCGAAGCATTCTTCAAGACTCGTTCTCCGGTTCATATCTAGCCATTTTGCAACAGCTACATTAGACCCATGTTGAATAGCAACAAGGCCCGCACCCCAAACATCTGGGGTCTGCGCCGTTGCCTCGGCAGTTCTTGGGGAGAATCCAAGAGCGGTGGATGCTGCTATGTCAAACCATTCGTGCCAATATATGTCGCCCTGCACCAAGCGGCCTAAGAGGCTGCCAAGAGCTCTAGTGTAGTCGGATAAGGGACAAAGACTAGACACGTCCTGAACCCCAAACCCATCAGCGATGGAATTTCCGAATAGCACGAATAGATGACTCAATACTGCCCAACGAATACATCCCTCTTTACATTCATCTATGGAGCCCTTGATTCGACAGGTTCGGCACTTGCAGCGATTAGAAACCTCATCCAGCAGGTCCATCGGTGGCGGAAAGCATTCGCAGGTCAAATTGAGTGGTGGTAGACTCGAGAGCTCACTTCCGTAATCTCGTCTATTGTACTGTTCAGAATCAAGTGGTAGAAACGAAATTGGGGTAAGATCGCCGAGATTTTTACCAGAGGAATCATGCAGGATTTTCGGCCATCGTCTGAGAATGTCTCCAATGCGAGCATTAATGCTTGAGGAATTGGTGGGAATATACGTTTCGAAGTTGAGAAACCCATTGCGCAAGCTTCGGATAGGAATGTCTAACATCCACAGAACTAGTCGTTGCGCCAATACTCGAACCTCGTATCTCTCTTTTTTGTTCAAGGTTCTGTGCAACTTATCCTCAGGATGATCGGAAGCGTATAACGGCAGACGGTGCCCTGTTGAATAGCCGTTATAAGCTTCTGCATGCCCCTGCCGAAGCCGGGTGTAGGTATCGCCACGAAGCTCCAGAAGCTCGACGCAGCTCTTTGTATTGCCAGGAGAGGTGTGCGGTTCGGAACAAGTCTTTTCGATCATCATGCTCAGGTTTCGTTTGCCACGCGAACCGGCTCGTTCAAAGATCTGCGTACCAGACAGCGACACTTTGACATTGCCTTCGAAATGTGCGAGAATCCAGAGTAACAGGTCAGCTTGAAACCTCTCACAAAGCAGTAGACAGTCTGAAGTTGACTGGACCAGCTTTACTACAATACCCGCATACGTCTTTGCATCTACAACGTGAACGCAAAGATCTTTCAGCTCTGCTGGGAGATCACCAAGCGTGTGGCCTGCATTAATTACATTAAGGGAGACACTCTCGACGACCTTCGATAGCACACCAAGTAAACGATTGTGCTTAACCCAATAAAGCTGTGATTGCTCTGGTTTTCCCTGTGGCCCCATCTCTGCTTGTTCAATCATCTCGCAAAGTAGAAATGTTGCAAACCTCATGTCTTTGTGTTTGGTTGCAGCTGCCACGGTCGTCACTATGTACGCGTGGTCCTCGCTGAATGCCATGGCGCGTCCAACCGCGCCAGAGGCAATAAGATTAAGGCCGCCAACCTGGGTAATTTTTTGGTTACTCTTCGAAATGTCCTGGCGGATTGTTAATCCTCTGTCGTTCGGGTACGCTACACCGCTTGATCGCTCTAAGCAATAAGTGAAATCAGACTGATTGATCCCCTCTCTACCTATCCAATTCACTAGACTTTGAGACATTTTGACCACCGGATTTGTGGAGTTGACCAGGTCCAAGGCTGATTTTGTTAGCCCTACCCAATCTGAGGCCGAGGCCGATTGGTCAACTTGAATAAGGCCAGCCGGAGTTTCATTTTCTGCCATGGCGGAAGGGACGGATCGAGTTCTTGAAAATATATGAAGGTGAGAGACGAAAGATTAGAATTTGGATTCAGAAAAGAATGCAAGGCTAAGTAGGTATGGAGCTGATAGATTGATGCCTACGAATAAGAATTCGCACCAACTGCCTGCCTAGCCATGACCTCAGCCCCGTCCAATCATCAACACTACTCACTCGAATAAAATGAACGCTTGGAGTAGCGATTGAAGACATATTTATTACTACTTCTGAGGTAGCAGGAGAAGCATCGAAAGAATTTAGAGCGATTGGTGTTATTACGCAGTGCACTCTGGGGATTATTTCCGGGATGGGAAAGCGCACTCCAGCAGATCCAGTTTCAAACGCTAGCCCCACCTAAGTAACACTGAGCTCTCGTGAAATTGTGGTCTGCACTGTTTTCTGCCTTTTCAAACACTTTCTAACGGGTTTGAGGGAGGAGCGATCGCGCCGTGCTGCTGGGGCCGCTCCTTCATCTCCAGTGTGGCCTTCTTTGCAGGCTTGGGAAATTGGGAATTTCTTCACGGCGGACCTACGTATCAGATGGAACAATATTTGAGGAACTAGATGAAAATGCACCCACGAACAGAAATCCATGAAAAGGAGACCTAGTATGCAGCAACCAACACCAGTCAGTAAAAGACAGCCCATGAGCCTCTCAAATCCCCTCTATCCAATTTATTTGATGCGATCCAGCCGCGCCCGGTTGAATGCAATCTGATCGTCCACGGTATCGGTCTGCACAATCCAGTCAGCCTCGTCTTTCCGACCTCAAAGCATTCATAGAACAATTGACTCACCTTCCCCGTGATCCGATCAATATGCGTATTCTGCTCATCCACCTCCCTCCCCATCGCCCGGCCCAACTGACCCAGCCTCCCCGCCGCCCCTTGCAGCAGATCCAAGTTCCCCTCAATCTCATTCTCCATCTCGTCGTCCTCGCTGTCCGCCTCGAACTGGTACTTGCTGCGTTCGGCCAGGTTGCGACTACGGTTCGCCGCCGCAGCATTCGCGTTGGGGTTCTTACCGTCCAGGTCGCGCTGGTACTCGGCTTGGCGCTGGGTCGAGCGGAAGGCTTCGCGGCGGGTGGCTTCTCGCTGTTCGCGTTCCGAAAGGTGCTTGTCCATGATGGCTTGGTCGCGCTGTTCGCGGCGTTTGCCAGCGGTGAAGGGGTTGGAGACGTGCATGCTAAGTAGCTGTCAGTGTGTTTCATCATGTTTGGAGAGAACTTGTGGAGAAGAGATGGACGAATTGCTTGCATCTTGTGGGGGGCACGTGAACAATCTGAGGTGAGCTTCTAAGGCTGAAGGAGAAATTGCATGGAGATCAAGAATGAACTCACGCAAACATAGATTTATTGAGCGTCTTCAATTCCCTCGCCTTCTCTTCGGCAATGCGGTTCTGATCTGCAAACAGGATTAGCATAATCGCTGAATAATTTCAATGAACATATCTTACTCGATGCAAGGTCCAAGTTCTTCTCTGTGTTGTGGATTCGTTCACCCTGTTCGCCTAATCTCGAGAGGGTTGAACGACCTGTCTCTTCAGCTTGGGCTGCGATCCTAAGCGCATTTCTCGTAGACGCCACATCCTGATTCTTCAGCTGTCGGATCTGCTGCTTCGTGGCTTGGACATCCTCTACGCATATGAGTTAGTTCAGACCCGGCTCCAATCTCCACCCCTATACTGCAACAAGGGAAACTTACCTTCCTCCTCCTCCTCCGCCGTCAGCTGCCTATCAGCATAAGCTCCATAGCCCTGATTGCTCCCCCCACCATACCCACCATACTCCTCCTCCCC